>CAWUFW010026629.1:0-32143 GCA_963921515.1 Calotriton arnoldi
TCTGAAGCCGCTACGAGGCACGTTGGCGCAAGGGGGTACAGGCTCATTCATTGATTCTTTTAAAAAACTGTATTTTATATGTTGAATTGAATTGGGGAAACCTTGTTTTAATTGTTCAATGGTTTTTAAACTCGCTCTTATTCAGTCAACAAGTGGCTCATTGATCAAAAATTGTGTTTTATGCAACTGAGCTGTGTTATAGCTCTTAGGGGAAGTTACTTACTCTGCACTCGCACTTTGGCGGCCATTTTCGGGTCAGCGCTCTAGTCGCTGGTCCCTGACCGGGCTATTTAATAGCCCGATGACGCGACCGCGCAGTAGGCTCTGAAGCCGCTACGAGGCACGTTGGCGCAAGGGGGTACAGGCTCGTTCATTGATTCTTTTAAAAAACTGTATTTTATATGTTGAATTGAATTGGGGAAACCTTGTTTTAATTGTTCAATAGTTTTTAAACTCGCTCTTATTCAGTCAACAAGTGGCTCATTGATCAAAAATTGTGTTTTATGCAACTAAGCTGTGTTATAGCTCTTAGGGGAAGTTACTTACTCTGCACTCGCACTTTGGCGGCCATCTTCGGGTCAGCGCTCTAGTCGCTGGTCCCTGACCGGGCTATTTAATAGCCCGATGACGCGACCGCGCAGTAGGCTCTGAAGCCGCTACGAGGCACGTTGGCGCAAGGGGGTACAGGCTCATTCATTGATTCTTTTAAAAAACTGTATTTTATATGTTGAATTGAATTGGGGAAACCTTGTTTTAATTGTTCAATAGTTTTTAAACTCGCTCTTATTCAGTCAACAAGTGGCTCATTGATCAAAAATTGTGTTTTATGCAACTGAGCTGTGTTATAGCTCTTAGGGGAAGTTACTTACTCTGCACTCGCACTTTGGCGGCCATTTTCGGGTCAGCGCTCTAGTCGCTGGTCCCTGACCGGGCTATTTAATAGCCCGATGACGCGACCGCGCAGTAGGCTCTGAAGCCGCTACGAGGCACGTTGGCGCAAGGGGGTACAGGCTCGTTCATTGATTCTTTTAAAAAACTGTATTTTATATGTTGAATTGAATTGGGGAAACCTTGTTTTAATTGTTCAATAGTTTTTAAACTCGCTCTTATTCAGTCAACAAGTGGCTCATTGATCAAAAATTGTGTTTTATGCAACTGAGCTGTGTTATAGCTCTTAGGGGAAGTTACTTACTCTGCACTTTGGCGGCCATTTTTGGGTCAGCGCTCTAGTCGCTGGTCCCTGACCGGGCTATTTAATAGCCCGATGACGCGACCGCGCAGTAGGCTCTGAAGCCGCTACGAGGCACGTTGGCGCAAGGGGGTACAGGCTCGTTCATTGATTCTTTTAAAAAACTGTATTTTATATGTTGAATTGAATTGGGGAAACCTTGTTTTAATTGTTCAATAGTTTTTAAACTCGCTCTTATTCAGTCAACAAGTGGCTCATTGATCAAAAATTGTGTTTTATGCAACTGAGCTGTGTTATAGCTCTTAGGGGAAGTTACTTACTCTGCACTCGCACTTTGGCGGCCATCTTCGGGTCAGCGCTCTAGTCGCTGGTCCCTGACCGGGCTATTTAATAGCCCAATGACGCGACCGCGCAGTAGGCTCTGAAGCCGCTACGAGGCACGTTGGCGCAAGGGGGTACAGGCTCATTCATTGATTCTTTTAAAAAACTGTATTTTATATGTTGAATTGAATTGGGGAAACCTTGTTTTAATTGTTCAATAGTTTTTAAACTCGCTCTTATTCAGTCAACAAGTGGCTCATTGATCAAAAATTGTGTTTTATGCAACTGAGCTGTGTTATAGCTCTTAGGGGAAGTTACTTACTCTGCACTTTGGCGGCCATTTTTGGGTCAGCGCTCTAGTCGCTGGTCCCTGACCGGGCTATTTAATAGCCCGATGACGCGACCGCGCAGCGGGCGCGCCTAAGGCAAGCCCGTCTGCGCCCGTCCGCGCCCAGACGGGTCCAGGGGCCATACACCCTGCTTCACTTAAACCATACAGGTATGTTTATAGTGCGGAGAATCTAAAAGAACTCATGCCTGTACTTAGAATTAAATGTGCCCATTCGATTAATCCAAATGACTTAGTCCCCAACTGTGAGCACTGTACTTTCAAATCTAGTCCACATCTGCTTATCCCCCCTCCTATAGATCTACCTAGTAAACAATTCAAGTTTCTATTACTGAACTGTAGATCCCTACCTAAACACACCAATGAATTATTCATGTTGTTAATGGACAAAAGTCCTGATGCTCTATTTCTTACTGAAACCTGGACGAATGAAACCACTGACCCTGATATCGTCCAAACACTCCCTCCTGACTATACGGTGTCTAAACTGGATAGGATTTCCGGGAAAGGAGGGGGAATCGCCATTATTCATAAAAACGTCCTCACCTGTCGAACGTTTGGGAGTCCTTTGCCAGACTGTGAGAACCTTCAGTTCTCTATAGGTTTCTCTCCTACACTTTCTTTCTCAGGGATCCTGATCTATCGCCCCCCTGGACCTTTGGGTCAATTTCATAAACAACTACCGGAAATAGTGGCAGGGCTAACAAGCATTACCTCTAACTTCACGTTACTTGGCGATTTTGACATTCATTTTGATGATGATACATCGATTAGTGCAACAGAGCTCTCTTATGATCTTGTAGCTCTTCAATTATTTCAGAAGGTGTCTCAGGCTACACACACGAAAGGACACCTTCTCGACCCCATATTTTCCAATCTAGAGGAGCTACTCTGCCAGGAACTTATCCCCATTCCCTGGTCAGATCACTTTTTGATCCCCTTTCTTTGGTCCCCATTTCAAGTCTTAGCACCCTCTCGGCGAACACTAATAACGGCACGTAGTTGGCCGAAACTTTCTATAGAAACATGGACCTCTGTGTTAGAAAAATCTAAGCCACCCCCTCATCTCGATCCCACGTTAGCCAACGATCAATTTAATACGTGGATCGAAGAGACACTAGACCAGGTCCTCCCCAAAAAGACCACCCAGATACATATTGGATCTAATAGATTGCCCTGGTATACTCCCAAACTACGAGAACTCAAGCAGATATGCAAAAAATGTGAGAGGACCTGGAGGAAGGAATTCTCCCCTAGTAGGAAAAGGGACTACAGGGAGGCTATTAAAGTTTATAAGATGGAAATTAAAAAGGCACAGACCTGTTACTTCGAGGAGAAAATCTCACTCGCAGCAAACTCCCCTCGTGAAACATTTCGTATTGCGAAGAAACTTTTGAAAGTTCCGTCTCCTCCTGATACCTTTGAAGTAACAGATCAGCGCTGCAACGAGCTAGCTGAATACTTTCATAATAATAACATCCAATTAATATGTTGTGCTTTCACCCCAATGGATCCCCACACGAGCCCCCAATCTAAAGCTGTTAGCCATCAGGGCTTGGAACCATTACTGGAAGTTTTTCCCCCAATGAATGAGGAGACCTTTCAGATAACTTCGGCACTCGTGAAAAGCGGGTCACCTAGTGACCCTGCCCCACTCAAAATTTTGAAATTAGTGGCCAAATCTGTGGGCCCTCCCATTTTAGACCTGATTAACTCTTCACTTGCCACCGGTATGGTCCCACCACCATGGAAAAAAGCTATGGTGAAGCCTTTATTGAAAAAACCTAGCCTGGATCCGGATTGTCTGGCTAATTATCGGCCTATTTCCTTACTTCCAGCCGTAAGTAAAATTGCTGAGAAACATGTTAACTCAGTACTATCTAGACACCTGGAGGCCTCAAACCTTCTACATCCCTCGCAAACAGGCTTCCGCCCAGGCCAAGGAACTGAAACAGCTCTACTTGCAGTCATCGAGGAATCTAGGAAAATCCTCGATGCAGGAGGCTCCTTGGCTGTGGTCCTTTTGGACCTTAGCGCAGCCTTCGATACGGTCAACCACCGTATCCTGGTTGAACGACTTAGTAACCTGGGTGTGTCAGGAAGTGCTCTGACCTGGATACAGTCGTTCCTGGAGGACAGAATTTTTCAAGTCTTCGTAGGAGGAGCCAGCTCAGACCATTGGCCTCTACCCTGTGGGGTTCCCCAGGGGTCTTCTCTGAACCCCACTTTGTTCAATGCTTACATGGCCCCTCTTGCCAATATTGTCTCCCCCTATGGGGTCCACATTATCACATACGCAGACGATACTCAATTGGTGTTTGCATTGAATCATGCTGATAGAGCGTCTATTTGTCTCTATCCCTGCCTTGAAGAGGTAATAAAATGGATGAAACTTTCTCACCTTAAATTGAATGGGGAAAAGACCGAAATAATGCTCCTTGGCAACCCCTTCCTCTTCAAGGCTGACACCATGTGGCCAGTAAGTATGTGCCTGCCACCACTTCCCAAGCCAGAGATTAAGAGCTTGGGCGTCTGGCTGGATTCAGACCTTAGTTTTAAAACCCAAGCCAGAAAGGTGGTGGCCTCCTGCTTCGGTATGTTAAGAACTCTTCGTAAAGTGCTTCCGCTACTTCCATTGCAATCCAGAAAAATCATGGTCCAGGCGCTGATTTTATCACGCCTGGACTACGGAAACGCCCTCTATTTGGGCGCCCCAGGTTCAGTCCTGGCCAAACTCCAGACCGTGCAGAATTGTGCGGCAAGGACTCTCCTGGGAGTCCCGCGACATCATTCGGCCAAACCAGCTCTGAAGTCGCTCCACTGGCTTCCTGTTCGGGAAAGAGTTTCTTTCAAGGCTTTGTGTATAGCCCACAAGCTGATTAGAGGAAAAGGACCAGCTATCATAGCCCCCCTGGTTCAGCCCTATCGAGCCAACAGACGTCTACGTTCAGATGAGCTTCATCTGGCCGTGGTTCCTAGAATTAGGAGGGCTAAAAGTGGGGGGCGGCTGTTCTCTTACAATGCCTCCAGGCTCTGGAACTCTCTCCCTCTTCAGCTTCGCAAAGAACCCAACCACCTTGCCTTTCGTAGGGCTCTGAAAACATGGCTCTTCCCCAAATGACCGGTAGGGACTTCATCCGCCTACTTAGCGCTGGGATGCCTTCGGGTAGCCATGCGCTCTATAAATGTCAATTCATTCATTCATTCATTCATTCATTCATTAGTCCACAGGAGCCATTGTTTTCTAAGAAAGACAGCACGCAATTGGGCCAAGGCGGGTGCATGTCCCGCCTTCTTTGTCCCCTGGCCTAGGGTGCTCGGGAGCGAGCAGCAGCGTGGCCGGGTGCCATCTGTTTTTAATTATCTTCTGCGGCGCGCAGTGTGCCAAATGGAGGTCAGGCTGCATTCCAGTCTCAGGTTACTTGTTAACCCTCTCCTTAAAACAAACTTTGTCCAGTTTGCACTATTCCTATAATCTATGCCCTTACTCCCAAATGCCACAATGCAACATTGACGTCTTAGCTATGTAGCAAGCATGAGTTTTACAGTCATTAGTGCGGAAAGGTCCATGTGCAAATCTCATTTATCCCCCTGTCTCGGCTCCTGTCATGGCGTCAGCTCACATTGTCCTTCATCACAACCACAATAAGCGTGGCCATGCGCGCTTGATTACATTTCTGTACTGTCTCTCCCCTGCCTACCTCACCCTCGCCCTGCCTTCTCAACCGTCTCCTCTTACACAACTTTCTCCATTTTGCACTCCCATTCCTTCCTATCCAACTTTGTCCATTTTTTCACTATTTCTTTCTTCACTGGCCCTACTCCAAAATGCTACAATGCTACATTGACGTGTTATCTTTCTAGCAAATATAATATTTACAGTCAGCCCTGCTTCAATTTAAAACTGTAGCTGCTGCATACGCACACATTTCTGCGTAAAGCTCCATGCGCAAACTCCATTGATCACCCTGTCTCGCCTCCTGTCACGGCGGAGGCTCATATTGTCATTCCAGCCAAGTACAATACGCGTGGCCGTGCACGCTTAATTATATTTTTGTTATGTTTCTCCCCGGCCTCGGTCACCCTCTCCTGCCTTCTCAACCGTTTCCTACCATCCCAGGCATATTTGTGAACACTTTAATAAATATTTTAAAAACCGCTGCTCCTCACTATGTCCCCAGACCCCCTCCTTCCACACGAACACTAGATGCACTGCATCATTGTGGCGCACTGCACACAACATTAGGGCCACAGAAGCACTCTTTGCAACAGAATCGTACAAAAAAAGAGCCTATGCACACAACAATATTGTAGGCAATATCCCTAAAGCATTATAATGTGGCGTGTTGAGCAGAGCATGCGATCAGGAAGCTGGAGAAGTAGGTTCGAGTCACGGCGTCGGCTCACCAGCCTGTGATTTTGGGGAAATCAGTTAATCGCCCTGTGCCTTCCAAAAGCCGACTGTTGCTGCAGCTCTGGCTTGCCTCGCAAAAAATGAAGTCCCCAAATGACAGAGGGAATAACCTCCTAGTTGCTATCCTACAAAAATTTGCTTTTGGCGCGCGGTCAATATCAAATCATAATCTGAGCTGCTGTCTAACTCGTTTTGGGTCGGGGTGACGACTCACGAGACTTAGAGCCACTGTGGTGCAACTGAACCCGCAGGTAACGGGCGGCGTGCCACACCCCGGCCCAGGCGGTTGGTCGCCTCAGGTTAGCTAATGATTTTTATAGTGAACGTAAGTTGTTTTAAAATAATACAGCTTGCCTGGCTGTGACCTATGTGTGCCTCAGTCTCACTCTCCTGAGCCTTGCAGTATGCTGTGCTGTCTGCAGCGGCCTGAGTCCACAAGTCAGTGACTGTTGCCTCTATAATTACTTCATAATAGGCTGAGGCAGCTGAGAAGAGAGAAGTGTTGGGGCCTCACATCCGGTTGGTTCAGTTTCTCAGGGCTCAAATGCTTGTCGTTGAAATGTCACACATAATTATACAGAAATTATGAAAATGTCACATATAAGCATTCTGAAACCTTGACAGCTATGCTGTTTCTTCCGATCGCTCCGCAAATCTTGGGTGAGATAGTTAACCAGAAAGAGCTCACTGCCCGCCTGCGTGACCCCCTCCCTATTCCTACCAATGATAACGATCTTTACAAGGAGGCATGCTTTCTCTTTACTGTGCCAGGGCAGACTCCCATTCTATTGGAACATTTCACACCACTACAGACTTGATGGCGGCTCCACTTGCTAGTCTTTTAGAAGCAAGGTGTTAAGGCTTCTGAAAAGCTTTCGACTAGAAGGGTAGCCTACAAGCAACATTTTCCTTCCAGCCAACCACAATTAGCGTGCCCGTGCGCGCTTGAATATATTTCTGTACTGTCTCCCCCTCCCTAGGTCACCTTCGCCCTGTATTTTTAACCGTCTCCTCCAAACAAACTTTGTCCAGTTTGCACTATTCCTATATTCTATGCCCTTACTCCCAAATGCCACAATGCGACATTGGCGTCTTATCTTTGTAGCAAGCATGACTTTTACAGTCAACACTGCTTCAATTTCAAACTGTAACTCCTGCAGACGCAGTCATTAGTGCGGAAAGCTCCATGCGCAAATCTCATTTATCCCCCTGTCTCGGCTCCTGTCATGGCGTCAGCTCACATTGTCCTTCCTCACAACCACAATAAGCGTGGCCATGCGCGCTTGATTACATTTCTGTACTGTCTCTCCCCTGCCTACGTCACCCTCGCCCTGCCTTCTCAACCGTCTGCTCTTATACAACTTTCTCCATTTTGCACTCCCGTTTCTTCCTATCCAACTCGGTCCTTTTTCCCCCCACTAGTTCTATCGTCAATGGCCCTACTCCCAAATGCATCAATGCTACATTGGCTGCTATCTTTCTAGCAAATATAACATTTACAGTCAGCTCTGCTTCAATGTAAACCTGTAGCTGCTGCATAAACACACATTTGTGCTGAAAGCTCCATTGCTCACCCTCTCTCGCCTCCTGTCACGGCAGAGACTCATATTGTCCTTCCAGCCAAGTACAATCCGCGTGGCCAGGCCACTTGATTATATTTTTGGTATGTTTCTCCCCGGCCTCCGTCACCCTCTCCTGCCTTCTCAACCGTTTCCTACCATCCCAGGAACACTTTCGTAAACTTTTATTAAAAAAACCACTGTTCCTCACTGTGTCCCCAGCCACACTCCTTCCACACGAACACTAGATGCACTGCATCACTGTGGCGCACTGCACACAACATTAGGGTCACAGAAGCCCTCTTTGCAACAGAACCGTATAATAAAAACCGAGCCTAGGCACACAACAAGATTGTAGGTAATATCCCTAAAGCACAATAATGTGGCGTAATGAGCAGAGCATGCGATCGGGAAGCTGGAAAACTAGGTTCGAGTCACTGCGTCGGATCACTCTGCTGTAAAAAAAACACTGACTAACTGACTCTCACTCTCACTGACTCTCTCACTCTCACTGACTGACTGACTCTCACACTCGCTCTCACTAACTGACTAACTCTCTCACTCTCACTGACTGACTGACTGACTCTCACTCTCACTGACTCTCTCACTCTCACTCACTGACTGACTCTCTCACTCTCACTGACTGACTGACTCACTCTCACTGACTGACTCTCTCACTGACTGATTCTCTCTCACTGACTGACTGACTCTCTCACTCTCTCTCACTGACTGAATGACTCTCTCACTCTCACTGGCTGACTCATTGACTGACTGACTCTCTCACTCTCACTGACTGACTGACTGACTCACTCGCTCTCACTGACTGACTGACTCTCTCACTCTCACTGACTAACTGACTCTCTTACTCTCACTGACTGACTGACTCTCACTTTCACTGACTGACTCTCTCACTGACTGACTCTCTCTCTCACTCACTAACTGACTGACTCTCACTGACTGACTCTCTCACTCTCACTGACTGACTGACTCTCACTCACTCTCTCTCACTGACTGACTGACTCTCTCACTGACTGACTACTCTCTCACTCTCACTGACTGACTGACTCTCTCACTCTCATTGACTGACTAACTCTCACTGACTGACTGACTCTCTCACTCTCACGGACTGACTCTCACTGACTGAGTGACTCTCTCTCACTGACTGACTGACTCTCACTCTCACTAACTGACTAACTGACTTACTCTCACTCTCACTGACTGACTGACTCTCTCTCACTGACTAACGCTCTCACTCTCACTGACTGACTGACTGACTCTCTCACTCTCACTGACTAACTGACTCACTCTCACTGACTGACTGACTGACTCTCACTGACTGACTCTCTCACTGACTAACTGACTCTCTCTCTCTCACTCACTGACTCTCTCTCTCACTCACTGACTGCCTCTCTCTCACTGACTGACTCTCTCACTCTCACTGACTCTCTCACTCTCACTGACTGACTGACTCTCTCACTCGCTCTTACTAACTGACTAACTCTCTCACTCTCACTGACTGACTGACTCTCTCACTCTCACTGACTGACTCTCTCACTCTCACTCACTGACTGACTCTCTCACTCTCACTGACTGACTGACTCACTCTCACTGACTGACTCTCTCACTGACTCACTCTCTCTCACTGACTGACTCTCTCACTCTCTCTCACTGACTGAATGACTCTCTCACTCTCACTGGCTGACTCTCACTGACTGATTGACTCTCTCACTCACTCTTACTGACTGACTGACTCTCTCACTCGATCTCACTGACTGACAGGCTCTCTCACTCTCACTGACTAACTGACTCTTTCACTCACTCACTCTCACTGACTGACTGACTCTCTCACGCTCACTGACTGACTCTCTCACTCTCACTGACTGACTCTCACTCACTAACTGACTGACTCTCACTGACTGACTGACTCTCACTCTCACTGACTGACTCTCTCACTCTCACTGACTGACTGACTCTCACTCTCTCTCACTGACTGACTGACTCTCTCACTGACTGACTGACTCTCTCACTCTCACTGACTGACTGACTCACTCTCATTGACTGACTGACTAACTCACTCTCACTGACTGACTGACTCTCTCACTCTCACTGACTGACTCTCACTGACTGACTGACTCTCTCACTCTCACTGACTGACTGACTCTCACTAACTGACTAACTGACTGACTCTCACTGACTGACTGACTCTCTCTCACTGACTAACTCTCTCACTCTCACTGACTAACTGACTCACTCTCACTGACTGACTGACTGACTCTCACTCTCACTGACTGACTGACTGACTCTCTCACTGACTAACTGACTCTCTCTCACTCACTGACTCTCTCGCTCACTGACTGCCTCTCTCTCACTGACTGACTCTCTCACTCTCACTAACTGACTAACTAACTCTCTCACTCTCTCTCACTGACTGACTGACTAACTGACTCACTCTCACTGACTGACTGACTGACTCTCTCACTGAGTAACTGACTCTCTCTCTCTCACTCACTGACTCTCTCTCTCACTCACTGACTGCATCTATCTCACTGACTGACTCTCTCACTCTCACTAACTGACTAACTAACTCTCTCACTGACTGACTGACTAACTGACTCTCTCACTCTCACTGACTGACTCTCTCACTCTCACTAACTGACTGACTAACTGACTCTCACTCTCACTGGCTGACTCTCTCACTCTCTCTCACTGACTAACTGACTCTCTCTCACTCACTCACTCACTGACTGACTCTCTCTCATTCACTGACTAACTCTCTCACTCTCACTGACTAACTGACTCTCACACTCTCACTAACTGACTCTCACTCTCACTGACTCTCTCACTCTCTCTCACTGACTCACTGACTCTCACTCTCTCTCACTGACTGACTAACTGACTGACTCTCTCACTCTCACTTACTGACTCTCTCACTCTCACTAACTGACTAACTGACTCTCTCACTCTCACTAACTGACTAACTCTCTCACTGACTGACTGACTCTCTCACTCTCTCTCACTAACTTACTGACTCTCTCACTCTCTCTAACTGACTGACTGAGTCTCTCACTCTCACTAACTGACTAACTGACTAACTGACTAACTGACTAACTGACTAACTGACTGACTGACCTTCACCCTCCTGTTATCTATGCCCCCCCATAACAATAAAAACCATAACAAGCAACCATTGGGACAGGCAAATACAAGTTGCCAGCATTGAAAGGACAAAAAAAAACTAAAGATATTATTTATTATTAATACTTTTTTAATATGGTTGTTCAGTTGTACATAATGCTTTCTTGGTCATATCTAAGGTAACAAAATGCTACTGACACTTCTTTATTATAACTTTTCAGCATGCTGCAGACTTCTGTACAGCACAGCTTAAAGACATAGGCAAAGTCAATATCTCTGGCTAAACACTTATAAGTTCCCAAAGGCGAGACCTATTGGCTATGCCAATGCTTGTTTCTAATGGAATGCCCATGAAACTGGGTCAAAAGAGCCCAGAACAACATGCTACTCTCTGAAAAACCTAGACTGTTCACAGATATAATTCACACAAAAAAGAGGACTCTGTCCACCCCCCAAAGACACAGAAAGAATTTCAGATTTTGCAATGTGTCCATTTGCAGTGTTGTTACAAACTATAGCACCAACAAACATTAATTTATTGGCAGTACAGGTATTAAAGCATGGTGCTTTAATGTATAGGCAGTGGAAGTAGGGGTGAGTGGGGTGCTGTGCAGCAGCACCCCAAAATAACCATGCTGGAATTCAGAGGATGCATTTGAAATAATAAAGCATTTACATTTTAATAATATCATGTTACATTTGCTGTTCTTCAGAAGACAGGTCAAATGCCAGGCTGTTGATACTGTGAAAAACACAGAACTTGGTAATTATATCCCTGTCACAAAGTTCCAATCCTCACATCTTCGGCTGGTGCAGCTCCTATTGTAATTGCATTTATATAGTGCTTACTAACCCTGACGAGGCGATTGAGCGCTTTTTCGGTGAGTAGCACTCTACTCTGGAATCCATAGAGGATCAGTGGTGAATTAGTATAGTGAAATATGAAAGTAATTTGAGTGGTGGATATGTTAGTCTGTTATTTGGATTGAGAAGGATAGTGGAGGGATAGAAGAGGGAAAAGGTTTGCATTTATATAGCACTTACTACCCCATATGAGGTGTTGAAGCGCTTTTTGGTGGGTAGCTGTGAGAAAGTGCCATCTTTCTGCATGGTATGCCCCCACTTTTTGCTGAATTGCTGATGTACTTTGACTGAGTGTGCCCTGGGCTCCTGCCAATCAGGTGCCCAGGGCCTGTGTTCCTTCCCTAAAACTGCATTGAAGCCTAAACCCAATTGGCATCTCTGGCCACATGTCAGCCCCAGGTAAATGGTACCATAGGTACCCAGGGCACTGTGAACAGAGAAGGCCTCTAAGGGCTTCAGCACTTGTTGTGCCACCCTTAGAGGCCCTGTACCCTGACACACACACACTGCCTTTGCAGACTGAGTGTCTTGGTGCAGAACAAAACAGAGAGTCGACGTGGCACACATCCCTGTGTGCCATGCCCACAAACACACTGCCCTGGCATACCTCAGTCACCCCTCTAGCTGGGTGCACTATGCCAGTGGTGAGGGTACAGGTGCATGAGCCCTGTACCCCTACAGTACCCAGGTCCATTCCTGGGCACTGTAAGTGCAGTGCTGCCATTAAGAGTATATGGTGCTGGGAGGTCGTCATCACGAACTCCACAGCACCATGATGGCTACACTGAAGACTGAGAAGTTTGGTATCAAACTTCTCAGCACATTAAACCCACACTGATGCCAGTGTGGGATTTAATGTAAGATGCACGACAGAGGGCAACTTAAAGTTGCCCCCTGAACCTAATCCACAATCCACGTCCTGCCTGAGAGGCTGCCTAGGCTGCCACCCAGCAGACATGTTGCTGGACCCCTGGGTAGAGAGCCATCCGCTCTCCTGGGCCTGCAACAATGCACGTCCTGGGCGAGGTGCTAGGTCTCCTCCCCCAGGATGGGCAGGGGGAAGCTTCAAAGGCATGCCGCCTTTGTGAGCCTCCCCAGACCACTTGCTGTCCCCACCGGTTCTAGCCCCCACTCTGGCGGGAAGACTGGCGGGAAACCCCAAGTGAGGAAAGGGGTAGTGCCAGCCTCTGCCAACCCCACCCCTCAGGTGGGGGAGGCGACGTGAAGCACATCTCCGGGCTCTCACCATCTTGAAGATGGGGAGCCCTGCCCAATCAGGACTAGGCTGCTGCCACCCTCCCACTGGAGAGTGGCAGGATAGGGGGTGTACCCACCCCAGGGAAGGGACCCATTGGTCCCTGCCCTTTACCTACCTGTAACGCCCCTAAAATTAGTATTTAGGGGCACCCTGAACCTTCCTTCCTCAGATCCCAAATCCGAAACATGCAAGAAGAACAAGAAGAAAGAAGACCTGCCGTGCAGCTGCTAACAAGAGGAAGACACTGACTTGGCCCCAGCCCTACAGGCCTGTCGACCCTCGAACCTGCTCCTGCTAAACCCCGGCGTCTCCAGTGGTCAGCAACCTCGAAAACCCCGGAGGACCTGACTGCCTTGTGACTCTAAAAGACTGGGACTCCCACGAGCAGTGTTACTGCTCAAAGCAAGTAACAAACCCCTGGTGCCAGCCAGGAACCGCGACTCCTGCACACTCTGCACCCGCCGAGCCCGGCCTGTGCCTGAGTGGACAAAGACCACGAGGACGTTCCCCCCGGCGACTGTGACCCAGAATCCAGCACCCAAGGACCCTCCTCGACGCTCCTGACGACGCCTGCAGCCTCAGAACCAGGGACCCCTCCAACCGCGATCAGCAGAGGGTAAGATTTCCCGACGCGAAAAGACACCCCTGCACCCGGCGCCCTGCGGCCCCCTATGCCCAACTCCGGGGTGCCTACCTATCCTCCAACTACCCAACTTACCTCTCGAAGTGGTGGTCGCACCTGAAGAATCTCCGTCCCCGAGCTTGCAGCCTTTGTTCAACTTCCAGCTTCTCCATTGAAATACATTGAGCGCCCGACGGCTCAAAAGCACCCTGCACCCAGCCGCCCGAGTGCCCCTGGGAGTGCAACACCTATCCTATTCTACTTCCCCACTTGCCCTGTGTAAGTGACCAGGAGCCCAGCTCCCACAGTCGTGTGGCCTGCCTGCTAGCAGCCACCAACCAAGGGCCCCTGCCCGCTTAGGCTAACATTGGGCCTAACTCACTCTGCAACCGGCCGCCCCTGTGCCGCTGAGGGTGTACCAACTGTACCTACCTGACCCTGGGAGACCCCTGAGTCTATGCCCAGAACCTTAACTCTGCCAGTCGAGTACTTACCTGAAAACCGATAACCTACATTTTCTCCTTAGGGTAACATTGACTGGTTTACACTGAAATTTCTTCTAAGTGTCAAGTTTTGAAACTTTAAAATATTCACTAAAAATCGTCCGATCAACGAAAAGGAAATTACTCACCTGTTATCAGGAGAGATCCCAGTGCTGGATCTTGGTGCCCAGCACTGACCCTGAAAAGCAATTACAACTGTACTTACCGATAACTTGATTTTGCTCCATAGGATAACATTGCCTGGTTTTCTCCAGAAATTCTTCTGTGTCGATTTTTGAAACAAACAAATATTCCTTAAAAATCGCCTGTGTAACAAAAACGATTTCTTCCAACTGTTTACAGGAAATGCACCAGGGCTGAATCCAGGATCCAGCCCTGAGTAAGAAAATCATATGCAAAGTAATTGATATTGCATTTACTTAAAAATCCCCATTGAGCTCAATGTTATAATTGTGTTTGAATTGTGTTGCCTATTGCAACAACTGTAGCTATTGCATTTAAAAGTCTATTGTGTATTGAAAGTATATAACTAAAGCATCTCATTCTGAGAAAGTATTTTTATACCTACTTGTGGTTCTAAAATAAAACAACAATATATTTTTATATTCAAAACAATTGGCCTAGAGTTCAGTTCTTGAGTGTGTGAGACCATTTGCTGACTGAGTGTGTACAACAAATGCTTTACACTGTCCTCTGATACTGCCTTACTGCTCGACCAAGCTACCACTTTAGAGAGTAAGGTTATATCTAACTTTAGCCTCTGCCAAACCTCTGGGGACTGTGGACTCTGTGCACACTGAACCTTACTTTGGTTCAGTATATACAGAGCCACTTTCTTACAGTAGCACGCTACTCTGGAACCCAAACAGGATTAGTGGGGAACTGGTATAGGGAAATATGAAATTAATCTGAGTGGTGGAGATGTTAGTCTGTTATTTGTATTGAAAAGGAATAGTGGAGGGATAGAAGAAGGAAGGGTCTAGAATGTGTTTTTTTTGGGGGGGTTCATAGCAGTAGGAGGGGGTTTGGGATGGAGGGGGAAGAGTCAGAGGTAAGGGTTTAGAAAGGCTTGTTTGGCAGATCGGACTAGTAAAAGAGGTATGAGATGATGGAAGGAGGGGTAGAGGAGGGAAGAGTATGGGGTTTATAATGAATGAAAGAGTGGAGGTAGAGAATATATTGATAGAGGTATAGGGTTAGAAATAGGGCAGGGCATTGGAGAGAGTCGTAGAGTGAGGTTTGAGATGAGTCAGAGTGGAGGTAGAGAATATATTGCGAGAGATATATGGTGAGATCTAGGGTAGTGCAAAGTAATAAATATAAAGATACATAAGTACATGAAAGGTATCTAAATGCATAAGGAAGGTAATCTATGTAGAATAAAGTTGCATTTAATAAACTAAGACTTTCAAGTGTTTTTGTACTTGTGTGTTTGTGTTAGGTGTTAGATCATTCCGTACCATTACAGACCACTATCCCACCTGAAATAAAGGAAAAAGCTAAAAACCTGTATTTTCACACTATAATTCCTTCCACCAAGCTGAATCTGTTATCAGTTTTATATCTATAGCACCAAGAGGCTCCTAGCGTACATGTTTAACAAATGGAGAATGAAGAAAATAACAAAATGAGACCACACACAAGCCAATTTGCCTAGTAAACGAAATATGAAATGAAACTAAGAAAAAGTAATTATCCTAGGCTAGACCCATGGCCTGGGAACAAGCCTGGTGTTATATATCAGCTTAACACATTGGGCCTGGCTTCAGATGGAGGAAATTCTTACAAAGAATTGCTGGTTACTTGCAAGAGGCATCTTAAAATGTGTATTATGATTGTGTAACAATTGAAATACAGCACAGTGAATGTTTAAGATTGGCAGGTTTTATCGGTCTTTATTGAGATAGAGGGTGAATCGAAGCAAAACGTGAAAATAAACTAAAAATCCACAAATAAATTTACGAACCTGTCTGCAATACACATACTACCAATCCAAACTTAGGACATGGTAGACATATTCGGCCATCATTTGTTGGTACAGTCCTGCAGACTACTTTAGAAAGGCCAACCTACCCCTTGCCTGGATGTATTAGAAATGGGCCCCATATGCTTCAAACAACATCACAGACAGGGACCCCCCCACCCGTGGCACCACTGGCCGGGGCCACTCAGCAGATAAGGGGGCTTGTTCTGCTTCACATCAGCATCTCATCTCTTGCAAGGACATGCCAGGGGCACCACTGCCTCAAGGCCACTTGCTGAAAATGAGGCCACGATCTGCTTCGCAACAGCATCACTTGCAAGTACCACCCGTCCATAGTACCACTGTCCGGCCCACTCAGCAGGCAGGTATCTGTGGCATCCCTGCCCCAAGCCCACACAGCTGAACTGGGGCCTAGCACGCGCCCCTGACCACCACCTCCATCACACTTATGATGTGAGGTGAGGACACACCAGGTGTCGCACAACTTCACAGCCATCATTCTCAACGCAGGATCTCTGCTCTCACTTCACCATGTTACCCTACAGCCCACCCAGGAGTGCAGAAACCGAATCCAAGCACCTACATCCATCGATGCACAAGCATTGTGGGGAACCAGGGCCTAACATTTTATTTCCAACCAAGTAACGCCCTTCAGTGGCAAGATTTGTTAAAAATGATAAAAACGGATTGATCATAGAACGGACCAGTCAAGCATTAAATTAAAGAGTTGCTTTCCGCACGGCTGCTAGCGCCTTCCTATTAAAAGTTGGGCCACTGTTGCCAGCTTCTGGCGACAGCGCCACCCCAGGCACCAACTGTAGGGGGTTCCATGCTCCCTACCTCAATGTGTCGCTTTCATAGCCAGCATGAGCACTGTCACCAGTGCCAAAACCCACTAGGCGCTATATCCGTGCTTATGCACATTCACATCTCCTCTCCACCCCAACAACCACTTCCAAACAATGAAGGGGCCATAGGAAGCAATGAGCAGCACTATTGCGCGCCCCTATTCACTGTGTTCAGTCAGGAAACTGATAATGCGTGTAAACCTGGGAAGTACTGGGCGCACAACGGCGGGTCACACGAAGAATGCCCATACAGTACCCACAGGACGTGCGTGTGGTGCTCTTGACACAGCCCTCTAACAATTACCATTGCAATGTGTCTCCTCCCCTCATGCAGATCTGCGGATTGAGCGCGTGCTGTATCGATCTCATGTGTAGCCTACTCATCACAAGCTTGATTCCCGGCACAGCCACACAACTTTGTATCCTCCTATCAACAAAATGAAGAGCACCAAATCTAACAACGCTCCAAGTACAGACTGGATACAAGTAAGGACAGCTCCTGAGAAAAAATCAGTTGAGCTGTTCCTTGAACAGCTGTGTCCAAAATGCCCAGGGCAGGCGGGGCCTCACTTGAGAGGTCAGTCATGAAACTCAAGCTCACACATCAGGACTCTTGGCGCAGGGAGTGGGAAGATGTGCACAGCAGGGGTAAAGGGATGGCCAGTGCAGGTGATGCTTTTCCTTTGTAAAGGAATTCCTGCTGGTGTCATATCCTCCTGCTGTGCACATCTTCCAACTCCATGCACAGAGCATCAAACGTGCTTAGGTGAAATCTCTGCTTCAGGCAAGGATATCACCTCGGTGGCACCCCTCTCAAAGAAAACAAAAGGTGGGGGGCAGGGAGGGTTGCTGAAACCTTCAGAGGCTGGCTGCCTCCGGCTGGTTCTGGGCCTCCCAGAAGGGGTAATTAAAATCACAATCTCGGATTCTAAAGCATCCGAGAATAAAAGTGGAGACTTAATACAAATGAAACTGGGGAAACGGTTTTCATACTTTCATTATTTTACATCATTGTAAATTAGGAAAGTGTGTTGTGCTGTCATCTGAACCTTGGAAGCCCGGGCTGAAGATGACGACGGGGGGGGGGGCTGAAGCCCGTTCAGCCCAATGGGTGTTGCGCGCCTGCCACCTTCCATGGCCGAGGAAGGGAAGGATCGCAGGTCAAATGCCCTGGAAGTGAGGTTTCCTCGTTCGGCGCCCCGAGAAATGCAGGGGAGGGGGGGGGTGGTTCTTCTGTCACCCAGCACTGTCGGGGTGCACAATGTAAGTACCGTATTGGTAATTACATTGTCACTTACCCTGGCTGGCCCCTGAGAGTTCACTCCAAAGCAGCCTTCCCAGCAGGGGGGCTTGGGGTGGCCCTTGAGAGTTCACTCCAAAACAGCCTTCCCGGCGGGGGGGGGGCTTGTGTGTGGCCCCTGAGAGTTCTTTCCCCTTCCCTGCGGGGGGGGCTTGTGTGTGGCCCCTGAGAGTTCTTTCCCCTTCCCTGCGGGGGGGGGGGCTTGTGTGTGGCCCCTGAGAGTTCTTTCCCTGAGGGGGGCTTGTTGGGGGGCCCCTGAGAGGTCTCTCTCCCCTTCCCAGCAGGGGGGGCTACTGGGTGGCCCATGCCCCCTAGAGGGCCAGGAGAACCCTCTCCTCACGCAGGTGCGGCACACAGCCACACACACCACTGGTTCGCCTCCACCTGGCATCAGGGTCCAGGGAGTGTCACCTACATTAAGGTTCATACATTGCTCGTGGGGCAACGCAAAGGCTCTTTGATGTAAAGAGCTCCCGATGAAGGTACACGTGGAATTTTGGGATGAATTATGGACCCTGACTGAAATAAATGACACTAGAGTGTTTTCTACACGATTTATTCTCATGGACTTTTTGTTTGTTGACTTTATTAAGTTCGTGAGGTACAAGCTGGCCACAAGGGCAAATCCCACTTTATGTTATTACATTTACATCATGATGACATCTTAGGTCATAAAACAAACATTAATTTCCTCTAATCTGGATCCCATTTCATGTCATGTGAGTTTTTTGGGGAAGTCACTGTGGGTCAAAGGTCATGTGATAATTTCTAGTAATGTCATCAGTATGGTAAGTAGTGGTTTTGAAGCATAAAAAACCCTACCTCTTTTTGGTCATGGAATGGCAGTCAGGCAACAGACTTTTAACCGTGGCCTACTAAGTGCATAACAATTTACTAATGTGCAGCTGACCCACAGGGGCCTTGCGGTAATGGATCACTGACAGAATATCAACATCGAAAATATCGAGGTACAAAAATATCGATGCAAAAATATCGATGTCTAGAATATCGAAGTCCTATCTACATAATGGTAAGTACAAAAATATAGAGAAAAAAAATATCGATGTCTAAAATATCGTTGTTAAAAATATCGTTTTTTTTATGTTTAAAAAATAATGTAAAATAAAGGAAATAATATATATAATTAAAAAAAATAGTTAGAATTATTAGAAAATGTTTAAAATTATAAGTATTACATATAATGTAAAAAATAAATAACATATATATAAAATTTAATATATATATTTACTTAATAATATTAATAAATAATTATTTTATTAAATTATAAATTGTTAGAAACATAATAAAAATTATAAATACATATATATACACATACACCAATAACATAAAAATAAAAATAAAATATATATATAATAAATTAAAATATTAAAATATTTTTAATCTTTTTAAAATACATTTTACACTACATTAACTGAAACAGTATAGAAAATATTGGATAGCGGAGGGGTAAAAATTACTATTCCCACTCCAGTGAGTGCAACAGTAGGGAAAGTGTTGGATAGCGTAGGGTTAAAAAGTACGATTCCAACTCCAGTGAGTGCAACAGTAGGGAAAGTGTTGGATAGTGTAGGGGTAGAAATTACTATTCCAACTCCAGTGAGTGCAACAGTAGGTAACGTGTTGGATAGCGTAGAGGTTAAAATTACTATTCCCACTCCAGAGAGTGCAACAGTAGGGAAAGTGTTGGATAGCGTAGGGGTAAAAATTACTATTCCCACTCCAGTGAGTGCAACAGTAGGGAAAGTGTTGGATAGCGGAGAGGTAAAAATTAGTATTCCCACTCCAGTGAGTGCAACAGTAGGGAAAGTGTGGATAGCCGAGGGGTAAAAATTACTATCCCCACTCCAGTGAGTGCAACAGTAGGGAAAGTGTTGGATAGCATACGGGTAAAAATTACTATTCCCACTCAAGAGAGTGCAACAGTAGGGAAAGTGTTGGATAGCGGAGAGGAATAATTTATTATTCCCACTCCAGTAAAATAATTAAAAATAATAAACAAACAATTAATTAATTACATTTTATTACCTCCCACCACATTCCCCTATAAATAACACCACCAATGTTGTAAAACATAATACCATTAACATAATTAATTAATTAATTATTTAAAATTAACAAACAATTTAAAAACAATGAATAATAATTTAATTCACACAATTAACAGTATAAATCAATTTAAAATAAATTTTATAATAAAAAACATTTAAAATAATATAGAAATTAAATTACTTACCAGCCTACTCCCCTATCAACACACAACCCGCTCTTAAAAAACCACACAAATAACATAATTAATAATTAATTATTAATTATTAATAACCAATTAATAAATAATTAACAATATATTATTTACCACAATTTACAATATGAATTTGTAAAACCATAAATATTAAATAATTAAAAATATAAATAAAATAATTATTATTAAATCACTTCTCACCCTACTCCCCTATAAACCCACAACACGCTCCTAGAAAAATAACACAATTTACATATTTACCAATTATTTATTAATAATTATCAAACAATTGATAACTAATTAATAATAAATTAATTACCACAATTAACAATATAAAATAATAAAAACGTAATTATTAATTAATAGACATTAATAATTAATTAATTATAATTAAATTACTTCCCACCCTATTCCCCTCTAAACCCACAACCCGCTTCTAAAAAAATTACACAATTAAGATATTTACTAAACAATTAAGAATAATTAACAACCAATTAATAACTAATTGATAAATTAATTACCACAATTAACAATATTAAATATATAAATATGAATTAATAAAACATATTAATTAATTAAATATAATTAAATTACTTCCCACCCTATTCCCCTATAAACTCACAACCCGCTACAAAATAAAAACGCAACATTCAATTAAAAATTATTAATAATTTCTAAAAATTACTATTAAATTCACTATAATTAAATTACTTCCCACCCTATTCCCCTATAAACCCACAACCCGCTACGGAACTAAAACGCAAAATTTACTTAAATTTTTTTTTTATAACTTCTAAAAATGTATTACATATATTTAAAAAAATTACAATACTTAACCAAAAATATAGAACACATACATTTAAAATACATATTAAAATACATAACACTAATATAAACATCGATATTATTAACAACGATATTTTTACAAACGATATTACTGACTTCGATATTTATAAAAACACTGGGGCATATTATCAAGGGCAGTATCGCCACTTTAGCGGCACTTTTTGCCGATAAAGCGGCGATATTTTTATCGCCCTATTAGCAAGCTGTCGCTAACAGCTGTTAGCAACAGCTTAATGGCGATAGCGGCCATTTTGTTGCCGCTTTGCATGTCAGCGATAATTATCGCTAATGACATGCAAAGTAGGCGTTCCCAACTAAAAGCAACTGCAAACAGTCGCAAACACAACTTCCCCCTATTATCAATGCCCGCGAAGCGATAAAAAAAGTCGCGCTAACCGCGATTATCGCTGGAATTTAACACCTGCTAAAAACTTGACTTACCTATTTTCTCAATGGGAGGTGGATTGTGAGGCTAAGTCCACCATGGCCTATCATCAAGGATTCCCCTATCGCTGGTGTTTTATCGCAGGATTTCCTGCGATATTCTCGCATTTCGCCGCTATCGCTGGATTTTTTATCGCCTTGGAGATAAGCGTTGCTAATAATGCGCTATCTCAGCGATGAAATCCAGCGATAGCCGGCGATAAAAAAAACAGCGCTCAGCGCACTTTGCGATAATTATCGCAAATCGTTGCTAATATGCCCCGCTATTTCTTACCTTCATGTCGATATTCTGGTCACCGATATTCTTGATGTCGATATTCTGTCACTTCGATATTTCCAACTCGATATTTTTGTACTTCGAGATTAAAAACTCGATATTATGTCTGTGCACCGGGGAGTAGACAGACATCTGGTCACAATTAAAACTCTCTGAATAAGTACCAAACCACTGAGTCTAATGAATGATTGATTGATTTAAGAATGATGTTTTACCAATGTAGGTTTCACGGAAGCTCGCAATGTGCTCATTGGTGATAGTTATTTTCTCCCCTGAAGGACTAAGAGATTTTATGTGTTTGATTTTTTAATCTATTGGAATTTTCTGTCTACCATGATTTTGCTACTAAAATAATTTATTTTGAACATAAACATTTAAAAATTACATCTTTACAACAGTCCCAACAATCTTGTCAAGTGGCTCAGGAGAGGATCAAAGTCTTCACTTCGGATCCCAGCGTCACCGCAGACCTCTCATCTTCATTCAGAGAAGTTGCACGGAGTTACTTAAAACTTTTCCACTGGTTCTTCACGAGTCTTCGCCAGTTCAAGCACCTGGTGGTTAATTAATAAATAGTATGAGCTGAATACATTGCTCATCCCCTCACCCTACCACCTTCCTGCATAAAACCCTTCTTGCCCATTTCCTTTTCCCAGCTAGCCAATGCTGCTGCAGCCAGTGCCAGAGATGCATTTTCCAACCTGGGTTTGGCTGTCAGCAAGGTACCTTGTGCATGTTTTCTGAGTGTGTTCCCTGAGTATGTTCTGACACATCTCCTGAAATGGATGCACATGTTTCACTAAACAAGTGCCGCTCATTCCTTATGTAGCAGGTGGAGGAGTTAATGACTTCACAAAAGACTTCTGAGGGCTTGCACATCAACGTAGTGTCTGGCATGCCATTCTTGCTATCCATCCGGCTGTCCAATCAGAATCTACCCCCCCCCCACCTGCCTGCACAGCTGTCTGCAAAAACCTATTACACCATTTTAGGTATTTGTTTTGTTCCACTGGAAAAAATGTTTGCACTCTGTCTCCTGCATTTCCTTCCAGATTTGTAAAAGATCATCTGCTTCAATTCCATGGACAACAAGCGCCACCTTGTAGGGACAGGTCTCATATTTTAAACCAGCAACCAAAAAGAGACGGCTGTGCTGCAGTTTGATGTTGGCTGCCAGTGCGAGCATTCCCAAATAAACGTCATCCAGTGGGAATACTGGCAGCTTGATGGAGGCATGGTGGAGAGCTGTCACAGTGGCCCCTGACACCAGGAAGCCCCCACCAGACAGAAAAGGTGGATACTTAGGGAAAAGGGAAGCTGTGACCTCATATTTTCCACTGTGCACCACAGCAGATTGGTGCTGCACCCATCCATGAAGGCAGCAGGAGGCATTGCTGATGGTCTTCACATACTGCACCAAGGCGTCTGGGTTTACCAACATATCGTCATCACTTGTAGGCAAATAGGAAAAAAGGCAAATGGTGAATACACAGCAGTATATGAATACGATGGAAGAGTCCAGGGACCCCAAATGGGATGTGTGTGCGCAGTATAACATTCCATTTGTACCCCTAAATCCTAGCTTTCACAAGGCAACAATCCATATAAACGTTAGACCAAATCAATGAAAACATTACTTAAAATTCCATTTGAATAAAGTCACACAAACAACTCTTGATAATAAGTCAGTTTAACTAAAATAAGTTCATTATTATATTTCTTACTATTTAATATCAGCAATATACTTCATAACATGATGAAACATGCACGCAGCCAAACCTAATAAATCTTTATGTTTAAATGCTCCCTTATTGTACATTTGTTTACAAAGCACCTGATTAGGCTAAACCTTACTATATTTAATTTTAAACTATAGTCTCATTGCTTTTGACAATGTTCAAATCTCCTATTCACTCAGTCTTAAGAAATCCTTTCAATGAGCCCTGGAGTAGAGAATGTATAAACGGTGGTTATTGTAAATTATCAAACTAACCAAAAGTTCAAGTGCATATTCCAATAGGTCAATTTCGAGCCCAGCCCCTCTTGGGAAGAGGTTATAGGATGGTCCTCAGATAGATTCTAAATTCCACCAAATCAGAACATAGATAAAGATACCCAATTAAAATGTCTGCTGTCAAACCTTTGGCGATCTCGCTTTTTATGTTTTAGGGGATAAGTAGTGGAATTCCTTGCCCTTACATCTTCTGTAGATTGCTGACCTGCTTCTTTTGGATGAACACAACAGTTTACAAAACACCTAAACTAAACTAAAATGTATCTAAACAATGACACAGACGTAGTCCCCTAAGCAATATATCAACATAGACAAGCGAACGCTGTTAGTGTGGTGCCGTTGCACTGCCTCTAAATAAGGGGTGTTCAAAGACTTTTTCCAACCTCCTCTTAGGTCTGTAGAAAACTTGACAACCTGGCTCACTTTGCACATGTTTTCATTGTGGGGCATGCATTTGAAAATACTTCACTTTTGCTACAACGTATGTGGCATATATCCTTGTTTGTAAACTAGAAAAACTCCCACGCGACCTGTATTTCTTCTATGTAGGCCTGTTAAGGTTCCATGGGCTGACCAATACTGAAATCAATAAATCATAGATCTGTACATACTGTTGTTTGTCTTTTTCTTTGATTGTAAAAACGTATTTATATGTTTTTCCAAAGGTAATTTCTTTTTCCATTTGATAATACAAAATTACATAATTAAATACATATTATGAAACTGCATATACACCAAAGACAATATATCCACATAATGACACATTAAGGGGCCGATTCCGATCTCGGTCGGAGGCGCACCCAACACCATTCGGTCGGGAAAAAAGCCATGCGAAAGCCTGTTTCCCGACCGATCTGTACAGCACACCGAACGAGTAAGTACGATGCGCACAACAGCAAAGAATCCGGCCGAGCCGTACTCACCCAAACCAGGTCCTGTTCCCCGACCGAGGCGAATCCGGAAACGCAGAATCGAGTCGCACGGAAGGGAAAATGCAGCTCCGTCCGGCCGAACGAGTACGATGCGCTTTCCGTACGCGCCGAACCCGTCGCTACGCACGGCACGTCAAAGCATCCGGGAGAGGCGCACATAAGCTCCGATTCGCGCCACAACACGATCCACGGCTCCGAGACGAACACGGCAGCGACGAGGACGACGCGAAGCGACGAGGACGAGGCGAAGCGACGAGGACGACGCGAAGCAACGAGAAGGACGAACGACACGAACCAACCATGAATCCCTTCGTCCCGATCATACCGATATTCTACATTTACTACCGGAACAGGCACGGACGCGTACGGCGCAGAAGGTAAGCCAGACACCAACCACAAAACACATACAACACGTACACGACACATCACACACACACAGAGGGATGCAGAATATACTTACACCAGCAACAGCAGCACCATAGGGGCGGGATGCCCATCACCAATGCCACATATGCACACAGGGGCCTGAATGCGCACCACCACCCCTACCCAGGGGGCCGGATGCCTACCACTACTACCACCCTCACCCAGGGGGGCTGGATGCCGACCACCACCCTTACCCAGGGGGCAGGATGCCTACCACTACTACCACCCTTAGCCAGGGGGCTGGATGCCTACCACTACTACCACCCTTACCCAGGGGGGCAGGATGCCTACCACTACTACCACCCTTAGCCAGGGGGGCTGGATGCCTACCACTACTACCACCCTTACCCAGGGGGCAGGATGCCTACCACTACTACCACCCTTAGCCAGGGGGGCTGGTTGCCTACCACTACTACCACCCTTACCCAGGGGGGGCAGGATGCCTACCACCACCCTCACCCAGGGTGGGCAGGATGCCTACCACTACTACCACCCTTACCCAGGGGGGCAGGATGCCTACCACTACTACCACCCTTAGCCAGGGGGGCTGGATGCCTACCACTACTACCACCCTTACCCAGGGGGGCAGGATGCCTACCACTACTACCACCCTTAGCCAGGGGGCTGGATGCCTACCACTACTACCACCCTTACCCAGGGGGGCAGGATGCCTACCACTACTACCACCCTTAGCCAGGGGGGCTGGATGCCTACCACTACTACCACCCTTACCCAGGGGGTCAGGATGCCTACCACCACCCTCACCCAGGGTGGGCAGGATGCCTACCACTACTACCACCCTTACCCAGGGGGGGCAGGATGCCTACCACTACTACCACCCTTACCCAGGGGGGGCAGGATGCCTACCACTACTACCACCCTTAGCCAGGGGGGGCTGGATGCCTACCACTACTACCACCCTTACCCAGGGGGGGGGCAGGATGCCTACCACTACTACCACCCTTAGCCAGGGGGGGCTGGATGCCTACCACTACTACCACCCTTACCCAGTGGGGGCAGGATGCCTACCACTACTACCACCCTTAGCCAGGGGGGGCAGGATGCCTACCACTACTACCACCTTTACCCAGGGGGGGCAGGATGCCTACCACTACTACCACCCTTAGCCAGGGGGGGCTCGATGCCTACCACTACTACCACCCTTACCCAGGGGGGGCAGGATGCCTACCACTACTACCAACCTTAGCCAGGGGGGGCTGGATGCCTACCAACTCTACTACCACCCTTACCCAGGGGGGGCAGGATGCCTACCACCACCCTCACCCAGGGTGGGCAGGATGCCTACCACTACTACCACCCTTACCCAGGGGGGGCAGGATGCCTACCACTACTACCACCCTTAGCCAGGGGGTGCCAGATGCCTACCACTACTACCACCCTTACCCAGGGGGGGCAGGATGCCTACCACCACCCTCACCCAGGGTGGGCAGGATGCCTACCACTACTACCACCCTTACCCAGGGGGGGCAGGATGCCTACCACTACTACCACCCTTAGCCAGGGGGGCTGGATGCCTACCACTACTACCACCCTTACCCAGGGGGGCAGGATGCCTACCACTACTACCACCCTTAGCCAGGGGGCAGGATGCCAACCACTACTACCACCCTTACCCAGGGGGGCAGGATGCCTACCACTACTACCACCCTTAGCCAGGGGGGCTGGATGCCTACCACTACTACCACCCTTACCCAGGGGGCAGGATGCCTACCACTACTACCACCCTTAGCCAGGGGGCTGGATGCCTACCACTACTACCACCCTTACCCAGGGGGGCAGGATGCCTACCACTACTACCACCCTTAGCCAGGGGGCTGGATGCCTACCACTATTACCACCCTTACCCAGGGGGGGCAGGATGCCTACCACCACCCTCACCCAGGGGGGCAGGATGCCTACCACTACTACCACCCTTACCCAGGGGGGGCAGGATGCCTACCACTACTACCACCCTTACCCAGGGGGGCAGGATGCCTACCACTACTACCACCCTTACCCAGGGGGGCTGGATGCCTACCACTACTACCACCCTTACCCAGGGGGCAGGATGCCTACCACTACTACCACCCTTAGCCAGGGGGGCTGGATGCCTACCACTACTACCACCCTTACCCAGGGGGGGCAGGATGCCTACCACTACTACCACCCTTAGCCAGGGGGGGCAGGATGCCTACCACTACTACCACCCTTAGCCAGGGGGCAGGATGCCTACCACTACTACCACCCTTAGCCAGGGGGCAGGATGCCTACCACTACTACCACCCTTAGCCAGGGGGCTGGATGCCTACCACTACTACCACCCTTACCCAGGGGGCAGGATGCCTACCACTACTACCACCCTTAGCCAGGGGGGGCTGGATGCCTACCACTACTACCACCCTTACCCAGGGGGGCAGGATGCCTACCACCTCCCTCACCCAGGGTGGGCAGGATGCCTACCACTACTACCACCCTTACCCAGGGGGGGCAGGATGCCTACCACTACTACCACCCTTAGCCAGGGGGGGCTGGATGCCTACCACTACTACCACCCTTAGCCAGGGGGGGCTGGATGCCTACCACTACTACCACCCTTAGCCAGGGGGGGCTGGATGCCTACCACTACTACCACCCTTAGCCAGGGGGGGGCAGGATGCCTACCACTACTACCACCCTTAGCCAGGGGGGCTGGATGCCTACCACTACTACCACCCTTAGCCAGGGGGGGCTGGATGCCTACCACTACTACCACCCCCACTCATAGGATGGACAATGCATGACACAACCAGCACACCACAACCTAGGGAATGCAAGAAGAAGACATCCCCCCAACACCATGACAAGCGTGTGTAGACTGTGTCAAATGCCTACAACACCGAACATGACTTTGAACATACAATGTGACCCCCTAGCACATGTGCCACACATATATGTGTGTGGCACCCACAATGCAAGCAAGCCATGACCATTGTGGCAATGGGTTCCAAACCCCCATCATCACAGTGACCAAAATGTAAGTGTGTGGTCCATAGCTGAAGCACATTTTGAACATTGTGGCAATGGGGTCCAAACCCCCATCATCACAGTGACCAAAATGTAAGTGTGGGGTCCATAGCTGAAGCACACTTTGAACATTGTGGCAATGGGGTCCAAACCCCCATCATCACAGTGACCAAAATGTAAGTGTGGGGTCCATAGCTGAAGCACACTTTGAACATTGTGGCAATGGGTTCCAAACCCCCATCATCACAGTGACCAAAATGTAAGTGTGGGGTCCATAGCTGAAGCACATTTTGAACATTGTGGCAATGGGGTCCAAACCCCCATCATCACAGTGACCAAAATATAAGTGTGGGGTCCATAGCTGAAGCACATTTCGAACATTGTGGCAATGGGGTCCAAACCCCCATCATCACAGTGACCAAAATGTAAGTGTGGGGTCCATAGCTGAAGCACACTTTGAACATTGTGGCAATGGGTTCCAAACCTCCATCATCACAGTGAGCAAAATGTAAGTGTGGGGTCCATAGCTGAAGCACATTTCGAACATTGTGGCAATGGGGTCCAAACCCCCATCATCACAGTGACCAAAAGGTAAGTGTTGACAAAGAAAGAGGTGCAACTGCCAAACTGCATGGATGATTCCTGGTCACAGAACAACAAACACATCAGTGGCAAAGTAGTGTATGTGTCCCATTGCAACATAAATTGGGGGAGCCAAATCCTGCAGTGCAAATAAGACATACCTTTGGCCATGTGCAGACAAACAACACCCATGGGGGCTGACACCGTCAACAATGATCAATGACACAATGACAGAAGTGACCATCAGAATGCAGACCCACATATTTGCACCAATGGGCACACACATGCAGATACCCTGTGGAGACTGTAGATGTGAGGTGAACAGATACCATACCATGGCAGCAATGGGACACACAAACCATGATCATTGTGCTGACCGATGACCTAGGAGTCCCAGGGACAGCAGGGGAAACCCACCAAACTACATACAGCCAATGGCACACCCAAGATATGCCAATGCAGTGGTGCAGATGCACAAACACAAACAGGCAGACCCACACTGCACATCATACACAACAGGTGAGGGGGGGGGGTGCCAGTGTCCCCAGGCAACCACACAACACATGAGGAGACCTGAATACCAATCATACAGATGTGCATACAGTGCCACACAAAGGTAACTCATGGATCCAAATCCCCTATGTGGGCAAGCAGGCATTGTCAGATGAGAGGGAGCACAAATCACACATGTCACACAGGCACGTAGGGACAGCAACTGACACAACAAGACACAGACACACCACAGCACCACCCCCAGGGCCCCCACAATGTGGGGACCCTGGGCTGCATTACAATCCCACTGTGATGACAAAGCTAAATGTGGTTCACACTGTGAACCACAGTCATGTGTACTGAGCAACTAACTACCATCACACCTACACAAGCACAAATCAAACAGCATGGCCAATAAGCCAAGGCCAACATGGAGGCAGGGGCCTAGCCGGGCAACAACTCTCATCTGCACACACTCAACACCACACCCCTCGACCTCCAACAATGTGCAGCAGTGAAGCACACATGCACTGGTGACATTGCACATGCACCCATGGCTATTCCAGGGTGGTGGGTGGGAACCAAGGTGCAGAAACACATCACACATGGACACTCAACAAGACTCCTGAATGTCTGACACACTGCACACTACGCTGTACATGGACATGACGGCAATACCACACCAACCAATGGGATCCCAGCCACAGTCACACACCAATGAAGAAGCCAAGGTCACCCACAAAGAACACACATAGACAACAACCAACATTGCAGCCCGGACCCTGAGGAGTGCCAGCAGTCACACACACAACGTGTCACAATCACTGAAAGATAACACAAACTGGAAATCACATGACAGGGGCAAACAACAAGTGCCAAGGGGAAACCTGACTGTGACCCATCTGCGTCTGCACACAAACTCAGCCCTGACAGCAAACACACCTATGGGTGACACCCTGTTGACCAGTAATGTGCCATGCACCCACATCACAGAGAACCCAGGGAGAAGACTTTGGGGGAACATAGCTCAACTCAGCTAGCATCACAAACAGGTACAACACTAGGGATCACAGCATGCACAGCTAAACGGAAGTGAACACACAGACATGCACATACAACACACACCTTGGGCGCAGGCAATGTCACAGGAGTACACACTGCCATGAGGGGACTCCACTCCTGTGTGAGGAAAGCTGTGCCATATGTTGCCTCAGTAGGGCCCCAACATGTCAGCTGAGCACTTGGTCACACAATCAACAATTAGCACCAAATGAGGGCTCCCGTCACATCAGCCTGGTCATGGAAGTGCCAACGGAATCATCAGCACAGATCCAACACACTTGTATAGCAATGTTGCACTGACAACACAGATGAGTCCTTCCCCATTGATGCCCAAACCTGCATGTCCACTGGAGATGGCCACACGGTCAGGGAAGTAGACGAATTGAACAATGGCAGGCACAACAGATGTGCAGGGGTGGAAGCCACAGATGTGAAATAGCCAATCTAAGTAGGAAATCCCATTGCCAAATACTGAACACATGACACCCTCAGATGCTGCTATGGATGACATGGATACACCACAGGATAGGACACATTCCCCCTGGACCACATGGGTTCCTGCACAGTAACACTTCATTATCATGAGACCAAATATCACCATCACTGCAGCAAGGGCATGGTTAGCATCATCAACATCATGTACATCAGAAGCAAAAGCACTAGAGAACAGAAAGTTGCTTTATTCAGCATATGTGGCATTAAAAGTAGAAGTCCGGTAGAACATAAACAAAGGCCAATGGCCAGTCCATCAACAAAGTCACAAGTGGGTGACAGTGGCAGATGCCACCCTACACATGCCTGCACAAAACCAGGGACAATCCACTAGGAGGGGCAACCGGGGGTAGGCCAGGCACCGCAGGGACAGGATCAGGGCTCACCAGGAGGAAGCAGGGAAGGGGTGGTGGGTGCTGGAGAGCCACTGACAACTGCAGTGGAGGTGTCTGACATGGTGTGTGCCGGCACAACTGGGGGGCATGGCTCAGATGTTGTGGGTGCCGGCACGACTGCAGTGGACCCTGCAGATGGAGTGGACAGGTCCGCAACTGCAGTGCCCAAGTCAGACAGGGTGGTAGTGGACTCCACTGCAGTGCCTACCACCAGGGGAGGAGAATGGGGAACAGGCAAGGTGGGCTGGACAGAGGGGGAGGACACCCTCACCACATCAGTGGCACAGACAAGCGCAGCGGGGGTGTGGTGCCGGGAGAGCAAGTGGCAGGGGGAGAAGGCCGGAGCCTCTTGGGGATGGTATATCTGTGGGTGGGGGAACCTGGGGCAGGGTGTGGTGGGGGCACCTGTGGAGTGGGGGCCTGAGGGATGGAGGAAGGAGACCTGGTGCTTGAGCTGCAGGGCGGCGGCGGGGTCTTTCTCTTAACACTCCGGGGGGACTTGCGGGTGGGGGCCTCAGTCTGTCTGCGCCTGGGGGAGGGTGTCCGGGGGCGAGGGGCACTCTGCTCTGTGT
>CAWUFW010026630.1:0-32139 GCA_963921515.1 Calotriton arnoldi
AGTGAATATATATATACACCCATATATATGTATGTATGTGTATTATCTACTGGCGGTCGCCAGTAGATAGTTATAGTTAGGACCTATTTTCCATAGGAAATCCGCGACATTCTATTTGAAATAACTCTCTTGCCGGTTGACGAATCTTCGCGAAATTTTCAAACTTTATGGCCCGCTCCGGTCCGCTCCTACCCTGAAAGTCTCAGGGTGATTCATCAAGCGGGGGCCGAGAAAAAAGGGGGGTCCCAAAACGTGTTTTCCCCATTCATTTTCCCATAGGAAACTTTAGACACGGGTTACAGCTCCGAACTGCTGAACGGAATTACACCAAATTTGGCAAAGAGGTAGTTCTTGGTTCAGAAAGAACCCTTTTGTTAAATGGTGTAAATCCGTTCAGTAGTTGCGGAGAAATTAAAAAAATAAGAGTCAAAAAATCAATTTCCCATAGGAAACTTTATGCAAGGCTACAGCCCGAACTGCTGAACGGAATTACACCAAATTTGGCAAAGAGGTAGTTCTTGGTTCAGAAAGAACCCTTTTGTTAAATGGTGTAAATCCGTTCAGTAGTTGCTGAGAAAATCAAAAGTAAAAACACATATATATCTGGGCGGAGCCTAACCACACATGTCATCGTGAGATCTGATTGGCTGTCAGCACTTCATCCTGGAATTGCTGGCAGCCATCTTGAGACCAATATACATGATAGTACCCCATTGAAATGCCTTGTAGTGAATCAAAGATTTTGAGGGTTACCAAAAGGAGAACTATTAAGGGTGATAACAGACTTTAGTTACATTAGAATTCATTTGTTGATGGTACCATACTAATTTCAGGAATTGTGGTGTGTTCTAAGGTGATTTTACCCTGTGAAAAACCTTCTGCTGGGATATCATGAATCATGTTTGAGAGAAAACTATTTTCACATGCTTGTCCCATACAGTTTTGGAAGGTGCTCCAGAAGCTAAAATGAGAGCATATTTTCTGTAAATTCACATTATCTTTCTCAGTCATGTGAGAATGAAGTCTGACATTCTCAGTAAAACATGTACATCCAACAAGGGCAGAGACTGTCAGTTGATTCCTTTGTGTTCTACTGCAGCTTCCCAGAGTGTTCTAAAGAACAACTAGAGTGCTAACAGCCTTACTTATGACAAAAGTATGGCACACCTGAAGCCATCTTGATTGGAATAAACTGGTAACACTTAAAACATTTAATTTAAAAAGGAACAAAATGATGGGGTTCATTTTGTCATAGAAATTATGGTTAGTGCTATAGAAAGAAAAATTAGGACATGTTTCAAGTGAGATCTCAAATATCTTCCTGTTATATTTCAACAGGAGCAGCCTGTCAGTTGATGCCTTTGTGTTCTACTGCAGCTTCCCAGAGTGTTCTAAAGAACAACTAGAGTGCTAACAGCCTTACTTATGACAAAAGTATGGCACACCTGAAGCCATCTTGATTGGAATAAACTGGTAACACTTAAAACATTTAATTTAAAAAGGAACAAAATGATGGGGTTAATTTTGTCATAAAAATTATGGGTAGTGCTGTAGAAAGAAAAATTAGGACATGTTTCAAGTGTGATCTCAAATATCTTCCTGTTATATTTCAACAGGAGCAGCCTGCCAGTTGATGCCTTTGTGTTCTACTGCAGCTTCCCAGAGTGTTCTAAAGAACAACTAGAGCGCTAACAGCCTTACTTATGACAAAAGTATGGCACACCGGAAGCCATCTTGATTGGAATAAACCGTTAATACTTAAAACATTTAATTTAAAAAGGAACAAAATGAGGGGGTTCTTTTTTAAATAGAAATTATGGTTAGTGCTGCAGAAAGAAAAATGAGGGCATGTTTTAAGTGAGATCTCAAATCCTCTTCTATTTCATTAGAAAATTCTGACATGCAGACTGAAACAATCACTTTCAATACCAGCAGCAGACTTCCAGTTAACTCCCTGGTGAGCAGTAGCTTTAGTACAGTGATCTAATGAGCAACTAGAGTGCTAACATTCTGAATTTATGGCAAATGTGAGACACATCTGAATGCCTTCTTGATGGAATCAAAGTAAAAACTGAAAGCATTTCCTACTGAGGAGACTGCAGTAAATGAGGAAATTAGGAAACTTCATAACAAAGAAGTCTTCCAAGATGGCCACCAGAGAAAAAAGAGCCCAAATGTAGCACAAATATTACCCAGATGTAGCCCACATATAGCCCAATGACAAAAGTGTGCAAAACACTTTTTATTTTTAGTTTTTTTGCAGTTTTATGTAGTGCAGACTGGTCAGGTATTGGAGCGTTGCATCTTAAAACATGACCCCCTACACTACAAAAACACTACTGCACTACTCTAAACCCTAAAACACTACCCCAGCACGTACTCCCTACACTACACAAGCACCACTGCACTATCCTAAACCCTAAAACACTACCCCCAGCATGACCCCCTACACTACACAAACACCACTGCACTACCCTAAACCCTAAAACACTACCCCCAGCACGATCCCCTACACTACCCAAACACCACTGCACTAACCTAAATCCTAAAACAATACCCCCAGCACGACCCCCTACACTACCCAAACACCACTGCACTACCCTAAAACATGACCCCCTACACTACACAAACACCACTGCACTACCCTAAACCCTAAAACACTACCCCCAGCACGACCCCCTACACTACACAAGCACCACTGCACTACCCTAAACCCTAAAACACTACCCCCAGAACGACCCCCTACACTGCCCGAACACCACTGCACTGCCCTAAACCTTGAAACACCAGCCCCTGCACGACCCCCTACACTGTTCGAACACCACTGCACTGCCCTAAACCCTGAAACACCACACCCAGCACGACCCCCTACACTGCCCGAACACCACTGCACTGCCCTAAACCCTGAAACACCACCCCCAGCACGGCCCCCTACACTGCACAAACACCACTGCACTGCCCTAAACCCTGAAACACTATCCCCAGCAAGACCCCCTACACTGCCCAAACACCACTCCACTGCCCTAAACCCTGAAACATCACCCCCAGCAAGACCCCCTACACTGCCCGAACACCACTGCCCTAAACCCTGAAACACCACCCCCAGCACGACCCCCTACACTGCCCGAACACCACTGCACTGCCCTAAACCCTGAAACACCACCCCCAGCACGACCCCCTACACTGCACGAACACCACTGCTCTGCCCAAAACCCAGAAACACCAGCCCCAGCACGACCCCCTACACTGCCCGAACACCACTGCACTGCCCTAAACCCTGAAACACCAGCCCCAGCACGACCCCCTACACTGCCCGAACACCACTGCACTGCCCTAAACCCTGAAACACCAGCCCCAGCACGACCACCTACACTGCACGAACACCACTGCACTGCCCTAAACCCTGAAACACCAGCCCCAGCATGACCCCCTACACTGCCCGAACACCACTGCACTGCCCTAAACCGTGAAACACTAGCCCCAGCACGACCCCCTACACTGCCAGAACACCATTGCACTGCCCTAAACCCTGAAACACCAGCCCCAGCACAACCCCCTACACTGCCCGAACACTACTGCACTGCCCTAAACCCTGAAACACCACCCCGTGCACGACCCCCTACACTGCCCGAACACCACTGCACTGCCCTAAACCCTGAAACACCACCCCCAGCACGACACCCTACACTGCCCGAACACCACTGCACTGCCCTAAACCCTGAAACACCATTCCCCCTGCACGACCCCCTACACTGCCCGAACACTACTGCACTGCCCTAAACCCTGAAACACCATCCCCAGCACGACCCCCTACACTGCACGAACACCCCTGCACTGCCCTAAACCCTGAAACACTACCCCCAGCAAGACCCCCTACACTGCCCGAACACCACTGCACTGCCCTAAACCCTGAAACATCACCCCCAGCAAGACCCCCTACACTGCCCGAACACCACTGCCCTAAACCCTGAAACACCACCCCCAGCAAGACCCCCTACACTGCCCGAACACCACTGCACTACCCTAAACCCTACAACACTACCCCCAGCACGACCCCCTACACTACACAAGCACCACTGCACTACCCTAAACCCTAAAACACTACCCCCAGAACGACCCCCTACACTGCCCGAACACCACTGCACTGCCCTAAACCTTGAAACACCAGCCCCTGCACGACCCCCTACACTGTTCGAACACCACTGCACTGCCCTAAACCCTGAAACACCACCCCCAGCACGACCCCCTACACTGCCGAACACCACTGCACTGCCCTAAACCCTGAAACACCACCCCCTTCACGACCCCCTACACTGCCCGAACACCACTGCACTGCCCTAAACCCTGAAACACCACCCCCAGCACGGCCCCCTACACTGCCCAAACACCACTGCACTGCCCTAAACCCTGAAACACTATCCCCAGCAAGACCCCCTACACTGCCCAAACACCACTCCACTGCCCTAAACCCTGAAACATCACCCCCAGCAAGACCCCCTACACTGCCCGAACACCACTGCCCTAAACCCTGAAACACCACCCCCAGCACGACCCCCTACACTGCCCGAACACCACTGCACTGCCCTAAACCCTGAAACACCACCCCCAGCACGACCCCCTACACTGCCCGAACACCACTGCTCTGCCCAAAACCCTGAAACACAAGCCCCAGCACGACCCCCTACACTGCCCGAACACCACTGCACTGCCCTAAACCCTGAAACACCAGCCCCAGCACGACCCCCTACACTGCCCGAACACCACTGCACTACCCTAAACCCATAAACACCACCCCCAGCACGACCCCCTACACTGCCTGAGCACCACTGCACTGCCCTAAACCCTGAAACACCAGCCCCAGCATGACCCCCTACACTGCCCGAACACCACTGCACTGCCCTAAACCCTGAAACACCAGCCCCAGCACGACCACCTACACTGCACGAACACCACTGCACTGCCCTAAACCCTGAAACACCAGCCCCAGCATGACCCCCTACACTGCCCGAACACCACTGCACTGCCCTAAACCGTGAAACACTAGCCCCAGCACGACCCCCTACACTGCCAGAACACCATTGCACTGCCCTAAACCCTGAAACACCAGCCCCAGCACAACCCCCTACACTGCCCGAACACCACTGCACTGCCCTAAACCCTGAAACACCACCCCGTGCACGACCCCCTACACTGCCCGAACACCACTGCACTGCCCTAAACCCTGAAACACCACCCCCAGCACGACACCCTACACTGCCCGAACACCACTGCACTGCCCTAAACCCTGAAACATCACCCCCAGCAAGACCCCCTACACTGCCCGAACACCACTGCCCTAAACCCTGAAACACCACCCCCAGCAAGACCCCCTACACTGCCCGAACACCACTGCACTGCCCTAAACCCTGAAACACCAGCCCCAGCACGAACCCCTACATTGCCCGAACACCACTGCACTGCCCTAAACCCTGAAACACCACCCCCTGCATGACCCACTACACTGCCCGAACACCACTGCACTGCCCTAAACCCTGAAACACCATTCCCCCTGCACGACCCCCTACTCTGCCCGAACACTACTGCACTGGCCTAAACCCTGAAACACCATCCCCAGCACGACCCCCTACACTGCACGAACACCCCTGCACTGCCCTAAACCCTGAAACACTACCCCCAGCAAGACCCCCTACACTGCCCGAACACCACTGCACTGCCCTAAACCCTGAAACATCACCCCCAGCAAGACCCCCTACACTGCCCGAACACCACTGCCCTAAACCCTGAAACACCACCCCCAGCAAGACCCCCTACACTGCCCGAACACCACTGCACTGCCCTAAACCCTGAAACACCAGCCCCAGCACGACCCCCTACATTGCCCGAACACCACTGCACTGCCCTAAACCCTGAAACACCACCCCCTGCATGACCCACTACACTGCCCGAACACCACTGCACTGCCCTAAACCCTGAAACACCACCCCCAGCACGACCCCCTACACTGCCCGAACACCATTGCACTGCCCTAAACCCTGAAACACCACCCCCTGCACGACCCCCTACACTGCCCGAACACTACTGCACTGCCCTAAACCCTGAAACACCGCCCCCAGCATGACCCCCTACACTACACGAACACTACTGCACTGCCCTAAACCTTGAAACACCAGCCCCAGCAAGACCCCCTACACTGCCCGAACACCACTGCACTGCCCTAAACCCTGAAACATCACCCCCAGCTAAGACCCCCTACACTGCCCGAACACCACTGCCCTAAACCCTGAAACACCACCCCCAGCAAGACCCCCTACACTGCCCGAACAACACTGCAGTGCCCTAAACCCTAAAACACCACCCCCAGCACGACCCCCTACACTGCCCGCAACACCACTGCTCTGCCCAAAACCCTGAAACACCAGCCCCAGCACGACCCCCTACACTGCCCGAACACCACTGCACTGCCCTAAACCCTGAAACACCACCCCCAGCACGACCCCCTACACTGCCCGAACACCACTGCACTGCCCTAAACCCTGAAACACCACCCCCAGCACGACCGCCTACACTGCCTGAAAACCACTGCACTGCCCTAAACCCTGAAACACCAGCCCCAGCACGACCCCCTACACTGCCCGAACACCACTGCACTGCCCTAAACCCTCAAACACCAGCCCCAGCACGACCCCCTACACTGCCCGAACACCACTGCACTACCCTAAACCCTGAAACACCAGCCCCAGCAAGACCCCCTACACTGCCCGAACACCACTGCACTGCCCTAAACCCTGAAACACCAGCCCCAGCAAGACCCCCTACACTGCCCGAACACCACTGCACTGCCCTAAACCCTGAAACACCACCCCCAGCAAGACCCCCTACACTGCCCGAACACCACTGCGCTGCCCTAAATGCTGAAACATCAGCCCCAGCAAGACCCCCTACACTGCGCGAACACCATTGCACTGCCCTAAACCCTGAAACACCACCCCCAGCAAGACCCCCTACACTGCCCGAACACCACTGCACTAAACCCGGAAACACCAGCCCCAGCAAGACCACCTACACTGCCCGAACACCACTGCACTGCCCAAAACCCTGAAACACCACCCCCAGCACGACACCCTACACTGCCCGAACACCACTGCACTGCCCTAAACCCTGAAACACCACCCCCAGCATGACCCCTACACTGCCCGAACACCACTGCACTGCCCTAAACCCTGAAACACCACCCCCTGCACGACCCCCTACACTGCCCGAACACCACTGCACTGCCCTAAACCCTAAAACTCTACCCCCAGCATGACCCCCTACACTGCCCGAACACCACTGCACTGCCCTAAACCCTGACTCACCACCCCCTGCACGACCCCCTACACTGCCCGAACACCACTACACTGCCCTAAACCCAGAAACACCACCCCCAGCACGACCCCCTACACTGCCCAAACACCACTGCACTGCCCTAAACCCTGAAACACCACCCCCAGCACGACCCCCTACACTGCCCGAACACCACTGCACTGCCCTAAACCCTGAAACACCAGTCCCTGCACGACCCCTACACTGCCCGAACACCACTGCACTGCCCTAAACCCTGAAACACCACCCCCAGCACGACCCCCTACACTGCCTGAACACCACTGCCCTAAACCCTGAAACACCACCCCCAGCAAGACCCCCTACACTGCCCGAATACCACTGCACTGCCCTAAAGCCTGAAACACCACCTCCAACACAACCCCCTACACTGCCTGAACACCATTGCTCTGCCCTAAACCCTGAAACACTGCCCCCAGCAAGACCCCCTACACTGCCTGAACACCACTGCACTGCCCTAAAGCCTGAAACACCACCTCCAACACAACCCCCTACACTGCTCGAACACCACTGCACTGCCCTAAACCCTGAAACACCACCCCCAGCACGACCCCCTACACTGCCCGAACACCACTGCTCTGCCCAAAACACTGAAACACCAGCCCCAGCATGACCCCCTACACTGCCCGAACACCACTGCACTGCCCTAAACCCTGAAACACCAGCCCCAGCACGAACCCCTACACTGCCCGAACACCACTGCACTACCCTAAACCCAGAAACACCACCCCCAGCATGACCCCCTACACTGCCCGAGCACCACTGCCTGCACTGCCCTAAACCCTGAAACACCAGCCCCAGCACGACCCCCTACACTGCCTGAACACTACTGCACTGCCCTAAACCATGAAACACCATCCCCAGCACGACCCCCTACACTGCACGAACACCACTGCACTGCCCTAAACCCTGAAAAACTACCCCCAGCAAGACCCCCTACACTGCCCGAACACCACTGCACTGCCCTAAACCCTAAAACACCAGCCCCAGCACGACCCCCTACACTGCCCGAACACCACTGCACTGCCCTAAACCCTGAAACACCAGCCCCAGCACGACCCCCTACACTGCCCGAACACCACTGCACTACCCTAAACCCATAAACACCACCCCCAGCACGACCCCCTACACTGCCTGAGCACCACTGCACTGCCCTAAACCCTGAAACACCAGCCCCAGCATGACCCCCTACACTGCCCGAACACCACTGCACTGCCCTAAACCCTGAAACACCAGCCCCAGCATGACCACCTACACTGCACGAACACCACTGCACTGCCCTAAACCCTGAAACACCAGCCCCAGCATGACCCCCTACACTGCCCGAACACCACTGCACTGCCCTAAACCCTGAAACACCACCCCCAGCACGACACCCTACACTGCCCGAACACCACTGCACTGCCTTAAACCCTGAAACATCACCCCCAGCAAGACCCCCTACACTGCCCGAACACCATCTGCCCTAAACCCTGAAACACCACCCCCAGCAAGACCCCCTACACTGCCCGAACACCACTGCACTGCCCTAAACCCTGAAACACCAGCCCCAGCACGACCCCCTACATTGCCCGAACACCACTGCACTGCCCTAAACCCTGAAACACCACCCCCTGCATGACCCACTACACTGCCCGAACACCACTGCACTGCCCTAAACCCTGAAACACCATTCCCCCTGCACGACCCCCTACTCTGCCCGAACACTACTGCACTGGCCTAAACCCTGAAACACCATCCCCAGCACGACCCCCTACACTGCACGAACACCCCTGCACTGCCCTAAACCCTGAAACACTACCCCCAGCAAGACCCCCTACACTGCCCGAACACCACTGCACTGCCCTAAACCCTGAAACATCACCCCCAGCAAGACCCCCTACACTGCCCGAACACCACTGCCCTAAACCCTGAAACACCACCCCCAGCAAGACCCCCTACACTGCCCGAACACCACTGCACTGCCCTAAACCCTGAAACACCAGCCCCAGCACGACCCCCTACATTGCCCGAACACCACTGCACTGCCCTAAACCCTGAAACACCACCCCCTGCATGACCCACTACACTGCCCGAACACCACTGCACTGCCCTAAACCCTAAAACACCACCCCCAGCATGACCCCCTACACTGCCCGAACACCATTGCACTGCCCTAAACCCTAAAACACCACCCCCTGCACGACCCCCTACACTGCCCGAACACTACTGCACTGCCCTAAACCCTGAAACACCGCCCCCAGCATGACCCCCTACACTGCACGAACACTACTGCACTGCCCTAAACCCTGAAACACTACCCCCAGCAAGACCCCCTACACTGCCCGAACACCACTGCACTGCCCTAAACCCTGAAACATCACCCCCAGCAAGACCCCCTACACTGCCCGAACACCACTGCCCTAAACCCTGAAACACCACCCCCAGCAAGACCCCCTACACTGCCCGAACAACACTGCAGTGCCCTAAACCCTAAAACACCACCCCCAGCACGACCCCCTACACTGCCCGAACACCACTGCTCTGCCCAAAACCCTGAAACACCAGCCCCAGCACGACCCCCTACACTGCCCGAACACCACTGCACTGCCCTAAACCCTGAAACACCACCCCCAGCACGACCCCCTACACTGCCCGAACACCACTGCACTGCCCTAAACCCTGAAACACCACCCCCAGCACGACCGCCTACACTGCCTGAAAACCACTGCACTGCCCTAAACCCTGAAACACCAGCCCCAGCACGACCCCCTACACTGCCCGAACACCACTGCACTGCCCTAATCCCTCAAACACCAGTCCCAGCACGACCCCCTACACTGCCTGAACACCACTGCACTACCCTAAACCCTGAAACACCAGCCCCAGCAAGACCCCCTACACTGCCCGAACACCACTGCACTGCCCTAAACCCTGAAACACCAGCCCCAGCAAGACCCCTACACTGCCCGAACACCACTGCACTGCCCTAAACCCTGAAACACCACCCCCAGCAAGACCCCCTACACTGCCCGAACACCACTGCGCTGCCCTAAACGCTGAAACATCAGCCCCAGCAAGACCCCCTACACTGCGCGAACACCATTGCACTGCCCTAAACACTGAAACACCACCCCCAGCAAGACCCCCTACACTGCCCGAACACCACTGCACTAAACCCGGAAACACCAGCCCCAGCAAGACCACCTACACTGCCCGAACACCACTGCACTGCCCAAAACCCTGAAACACCACCCCCAGCACGACACCCTACACTGCCCGAACACCACTGCACTGCCCTAAACCCTGAAACACCACCCCCAGCACGACCCCTACACTGCCCGAGCACCACTGCACTGCCCTAAACCCTGAAACACCACCCCCTGCACGACACCCTACACTGCCCGAACACCACTGCACTGCCCTAAACCCTGAAACACCACCCCCAGCACGACCCCTACACTGCCCGAGCACCACTGCACTGCCCTAAACCCTGAAACACCACCCCCTGCACGACCCCCTATACTGCCCGAACACCACTGCACTGCCCTAAACTCTAAAACTCTACCCCCAGCATGACCCCCTACACTGCCCGAACACCACTGCACTGCCCTAAACCCTGACTCACCACCCCCTGCACGACCCCCTACACTGCCCGAACACCACTACACTGCCCTAAACCCAGAAACACCACCCCTAGCACGACCCCCTACACTGCCCAAACACCACTGCACTGCCCTAAACCCTGAAACACCACCCCCACCACGACCCCCTACACTGCCCGAACACCACTGCACTGCCCTAAACCCTGAAACACCAGCCCCTGCACGACCCCCTACACTGCCCGAACACCATTGCACTGCCCTAAACCCTGAAACACCACCCCCAGCACGACCCCCTACACTGCCTGAACACCACTGCCCTAAACCCTGAAACACCACCCCCAGCAAGACCCCCTACACTGCCCGAATACCACTGCACTGCCCTAAAGCCTGAAACACCACCTCCAACACAACCCCCTACACTGCCTGAACACCATTGCTCTGCCCTAAACCCTGAAACACTGCCCCCAGCAAGACCCCCTACACTGCCCGAACACCACTGCACTGCCCTAAACCCTGAAACATCACCCCCAGCAAGACCCCCTACACTGCCCGAACACCACTGCCCTAAACCCTGAAACACCACCCCCAGCACGACCCCCTACACTACTCGAACACCACTGCACTGCCCTAAACCCTGAAACACCACCCCCAGCACGACCCCCTACACTGCCCGAACACCACTGCTCTGCCCAAAACACTGAAACACCAGCCCCAGCATGACCCCCTACACTGCCCGAACACCACTGCACTGCCCTAAACCCTGAAACACCAGCCCCAGCACGAACCCCTACACTGCCCGAACACAACTGCACTACCCTAAACCCAGAAACACCACCCCAGCACGACCCCCTAACCTGCCCGAGCACCACTGCCTGCACTGCCCTAAACCCTGAAACACCAGCCCCAGCACGACCCCCTACACTGCCCGAACACCACTGCCCTAAACCCTGAAACACCACCCCCAGCAAGACCCCCTACACTGCCCGAACACCACTGCACTGCCCTAAACCCTGAAACACCAACCCCAGCACGACCCCCTACACTGCCCGAACACCACTGCACTGCCCTAAACCCTGAAACACCACCCCGTGCATTACCCCCTACACTGCCCGAACACCACTGCACTGCCCTAAACCCTGAAACACCAGCCCCAGCACGACCCCCTACACTGCCCGAACACCACTGCACTGCCCTAAACCCTGAAACACAACCCCCAGCACGACCCCCTACACTACCCGAACACCACTGCACTACACTAAACCCTAAAATACTCCCCCCAGCACGACCCCCTACACTACCCGAGCACAACTGCACTGCCCTAAACCCTCAAACACTGCCCCCAGCATGACCCCCTACACTACCCGAACACCACTGCACTGCCCTAAACCCTAAAACACTCCCCCCAGCACGACCCCCTACACTGCCCGAACACCACTGCACTGCCCTAAACCCTAAAACACTCCCCCCAGCATGACTCCCTACACTACCCAAACACCACTGCACTGCCCTAAACCCTAAAACACTCCCTCCAGCATGACCCCCTGCACGACCCAAACACCACTGCACTGCCCTAAACCCTGAAACACCACCCCCAGCACGACCCCCTACACTGCCCGAACACCACTGCACTACCCTAAACCCTAAAACACGACCTCCTACACTACACAAAGACCACTGCACTACCCTAAACCCTAAAACACTACCCCCAGCACGACCCCCTACACTACACAAACACCACTGCACTACCCTAAACCCTAAAACACTACCCCCTACACTACACAAACACCACTGCACTACCCTAAACCCTAAAACAATACCCCCAGCACGAACCCCTACACTACCCACACACCACTGCACTACCCTAAACCCTAAAACACTACCCCCAGCAGTACCCCCTACACTACCCAAACACCACTGCACTACCCTAAACCCTAAACCACTACCCCCAGCACGACCCCCTACACTACCCAAACACCACTGCACTACCCTAAACCCTAAAACACTACCCCCAGCACAACCCCCTACACTACCCAAACACCACTGTAATACCCTAAACCCTAAAACACTCCCCCAGCACGACTCCCTACACTATCCAAACACCACTGCACTACCCTAAACCCTAAATATACCCCCAGCATGACCCCCTACACTACACAAACACCACTGCACTACCCTAAACCCTAAAACACTACCCCGAGCACGACCACCTTCACTACCTAAACACAACTACACAATTTGTTACAGGCGTTGCAACGCAGGCCTGTGGTGCTTACTGGAAGTACTTGGTGGGCTAGCTGGGCCCCAGGGACCCTCAGGATTCAAGGTGACCTAATCCCCCAACTTAAAACGCGCCACGGGGCGCGTTTGCACAGTGGTGAAGGGAGGGGGCGGGGCCTCAGGTGACATGTGCACAAACACGCCCCTTGAATCCTGAGGGACCCTGGGGGCCAACTAGCCCACCAGGTACCTTCAGTAAGCACAACAGAGTTGCGTTGCAGAGAGGTGAAAAAGGTGCGTGGCCTCGGAACGCCTCTCTGCAACTCAGCTCTGTGGTCCTAACTGTAGGTACCTGGGGGGCTAGTTGGGCCCCAGGGACCCTCAGGATTCAAGGGGACTTAATCCCGCAACTTAAAGTGTGCCACGGGGCGCGTTTGCACACGCGTTTTAAGAGGTAGTTTTAATCCCCCTGCCCTATTATGTACTAGGGACTTACAGAGGAGGTCATGCTAATCACAGGGGTACCCCAACGCATAGTGTTCCCTAGTGTATGTAGGTGTTTTCACTGTATTCTAAGTGTCTTTTAGCATAGCACTGACTCTGGTTAGTCAGAGTCAGTTACCACCAGTACCCGTCTGAAAAAGTTGTGGGCACAGGATGATTTTGCAACATGGCCTCTTTCTGCTCCTCTGTTGGTTCTTTCTGCACATCTTTTGCTTCTTCCTGCACTTTTCTTCGTCTTTGTGGACTTCTGTTGCTTCTTTCTGCATTTCTTTTGCTTCTTTCTGCGCGTTTTTTCTTCTTTCTTCACATGTCCTACCTCTGTAGGCATAGTTAGAAACTAGCATTTAAAAAACCTTTGAAATTCACTGAAAAAACCATAGGTTTCAGACACGTTATAGTTAGAAATTAGCATTTAAAAAACCTTTGAAATTCACTGAAAAAACCATAGGTTTTAGGGACAGTTATAGTTAGTTGGACATTTCACTCGTACAAAACCATAGAAATTCCCCGTTATAGTTAGTTCAGCTAACTATAACTCGCGCCCCGCAATGCACTGCTGATGACGTCACATATTACATCACTCATGACATGGTCAGTGACATCACTGATGACATCACTGATGACATCTCAAATGACATCACTGATGACATCATCCATGTGATAATTTCATGCATCTTCTCACACCCTAATATAGCTTTTGATACACCCACTCTAAATTACAGACTGCCATTCTCAAAACCATACACACTCCAATACCAATAACTACATACCCACTCACTGATTCTTAGGTCTACACACACACATCTACTCACTCACCCGTACAGTCACTCATACTTACAGTCACTCAGTACAGGACTATCATATGCACACATACACCTATATAAACACTCACACACCGCCACTCATCCATAGAGGTACTCACACACCTAGTCAGTCATACAAAAAATTAATCACACACCCATTTACTCACCTATACAGTTATACACACACCAGCTCACTTACTCATACAAATACTAGCACATTCTTACGCTCTTATACAATAACTGATACAAGCACACACGCATCCATACAGCCACTCTCACAATCACACACTCTCACTTATAGCCATTTAAATACTCTAACACACATATATACTGCCTTTTACATATGTAGTTACTCGCACATGTACCACTGAGATATACATTCACTCACTAACACACCCACACACACTCACCCACCCATGCAGTCCATCACAGATGCACTCTTGAAATCATGCACCCAGTGAATCACCCACTCACACATCTATGTACAGAGTCACACACACCCCACCCACACAAACACTCAGGCAGCCATACAGATACTCACAGAACCAATCAATAACCCATATAGACACTCATGTAGCAATTCGCAAATCCATGCATCCACTTACACACCAACAAACAGACGGATACAGACATTCACACAGTTTAGTCACTAACCCATGCATTCAGTAAGATACGTTTAATCACTCACTTGTAGAGTCAGTCACGCACGTACTAAATCATCCATTCAGACACTTAAACACCCACTCATTCTTCAATACGCCTTTCCCTATATATATTAAACATATTTAAACTTTACAGAAACACACAGTCACTGGATGATGTCATCAGTGATTTCATTTGAGATGTCATCAGTGATGTCATCAGTGATGTCACTGACCATGTCATGAGTGATGTAATATGTGACGTCATCAGCAGTGCATTGCGGGGCGCGAGTTATAGTTAGCTGAACTAACTATAACGGGGGAATTTCTATGGTTTTGTACGAGTGAAATGTCCAACTAACTATAACTGTCCCTAAAACCTATGGTTTTTTCAGTGAATTTCAAAGGTTTTTTAAATGCTAATTTCTAACTATAACGTGTCTGAAACCTATGGTTTTTTCAGTGAATATATATATATATATATATATATATATATATATATATATATAATTTTTCTACAATGAGGGAAACCCTCCAAACCCCCAATTTTCTTTTACTTTACCACCCTATTCCCTTATAAACTCCTAACCCCTAAACCTACTGACCCCAAACCCTAAAAACACCCTTACCGCCCTATACCTTTACCACCCCTAAACAGTAAAATCACCCTTACCACCCTATATCCTTAGCCACCCCTAAACCCTAAACACAACCTTACCACCCAGTGCCTTTAACCACCCCTAATCCGTAACAACACCCTTATCGCACCACACCCTTGTCCACCCCTAAACCCTGAAAACACACTCACCACCCAATACCCTTACCCACCTATAAACCCTAAAAACACCCTTACCACCCTATACCCTTACTCACCCTAAACCCTTATCACCCCTAAACAGTAAAATCACCCTTATCACCCTATACCCTAAACACCCCCTTACCACCCAATACCTTTAGCCACCCCTAAACCCTAAAAACAACCTTACCACCCAATTCCCTTACCCACCCATAAACCCTGCCTAAACCTTAAAACACTCTCACCACCCTATACCCTTACCCTCCTTTAACCCCTGCCCACCCTTAACCCCTACCCACCTCTAAACCCTAATAAAAAAAAACCTTAGCACCCAATCCCCTTATCCACCCCTAAACCCTAAAAACAACCTTACCCTACTCCCTAATATATATCACAGTTCACATTGCTCCCTCGCTCACATGACTCCAATGGCTTCCAGTAAAGAAAAGACTGTGGGTCAAAGTGCTGGTCATAGTGCATAAATTATTACCCCATTTCAATGCTTGGGAACTCACACATGACACTATACATAAAACCGCAAATTATATAATCTATGACATAAGTGGTGACATAACATATTACATCACTATTTTTGAGATTAATATTTTTTAGTTACAAAATCTGATAGCAATACATGAATAGAATCACAATTATATAGTGTAATACATTATTAAAAACATTGCAAGAAAAAGATGAATGTGAAAGAGTATTTGTTGTTTAATATAGAGCAGAGAGAGCGAGACAAGCAATAACAGGGAAAGAGTATACTAGGAAAGAGGAGCAGAGGGAGAGCAAAAAAAGTACATAGAAAGAAAATTAGTAAGAGGTAGCCCAGATAGATCAGATTATTTTTTTTATGAATAACCAAGGGAAGAAACAGTATGTATTCTGTGTTCATAACAAACAAAGCTCCGCCAATTATTTGCATTAGAGGTGTCAGAAGGATTAATAAACTGAAAACATTCTTTAATAAAAGTTGTGACTAAAGAGAATTATTAAATCTCCATCTACCCGTTTTCAAATCTGCTGAGTAGTTATATAAAGAAGTCAATATTGGAGCATGATCAGACAAACATATGGAGCCAATTTTGGTGGAATGTAAACTGGGTAGTAATGATTTGGTAACCAGCATATAATCAATTCTAGAAAGTGTGTTATGCACTTTAGAGAAAAAAGGAAATCCAGATTCTTCAGGATTAGGTGTTCTCCAAAGTTCAAATAAGGTTCTAGAAGAAACTGCTGACTTAAATGCTTTATGGGATTTGTCTGGTTTAAATTTACACTTAGATTTTCTGTCTGCAAAGGGATATAATAGTTCATTAAAATCATCTGCCATATTAACATGGGAGTTAGAGATGTTGGCAAGTTTGGTCTTAACAATATGCCAAAAATCAGGATCAGATTAACAGAAAAGTAAACAACCCTTTCTATGCATCGAACGTGCGGGAGCCGTCTGACGCAAAAGTGCTCATGTGCGTCGGACGGCTCCGCACTGGAAATCCCTCTGCTGTGGGCACCAGAGGGATTTCCTTTTCCCCCCAACAACCTGGTTTCTCTGAAATGACGATCAGCGCGCACGTCGTGCTGATGTCATTTCGAGAGAAACCAAAACTGAAATGAGCCCCCCGAGCATGTAGAAAGACGGGAGAGGTATCATTGGAAAGTGGAGAATCTCCCTAGTGGATCCCTGCTTGGGGATCACTCCAGGAGGGTGATCCCCAAGCAGGGATCCACACGCTAGACACCAGGAAGGGGGGAGCAGCCCATTGGGCAAGGGCCTTTGCTACCCCCAAATATTTTTCTGGCATTTTCAGTCTTTCTGCCCCCCCGGGGGGCAGATAGGGGCAATAGTCCCCAATCTGCCCACCCCGGGGGGGGGGGCAGAAAGCACACCAGCCACCAGGGCTTTTTTTAAAGCACATTTTGGGGTCGGGGCTGCCCAAGATGGGCATGCCAATGCCACCAACCCCACCAAATTCCACAGTCTTTCTGCCCCCCGGCAGGCTGATAGGGGCAATAGCCAGCAATCTGCCCCCGGGGGGGGGCAGAAAGCACACTAGCCACCAGGAATTTTTTTAACACATTTTTGGGTGGGGGCTGCCCAAGATGGGCATGCTAATGCCCCCAGCCCGACTAATTCCAGTCTTTCTGCCCCCCGTGGGGGGGCAGAAAGCACACTAGGCACCAGGGATTTTTTTTATGTATATAGGGGTGGGGGCTGCCTGAAATGGGCATGCCAATGCCCCCAAACCACCAAAAAATTCCACAGTCTTTCTGCCCCCCCAGGAGGCAGATGGGGGCAATAGCCCCTGATCTGCCCCCTGGGGGGGGCAGAAAGACCGCTAGGCACCAGGGATTGTTTTTTTTTTCTACGTAGAGGTGGGGTGCCCAAAATGGGCATGCCAATGCCCCCACCCCCCAAAATAAATTGCCACAGCCTTTCTGCCTGCCCTGGGAGGCAGATGGGGCAATAGCCCCCGATCTGCCCCCCCAGGGGGGGCAGAGACCACACTAGGACCAGGATTTCTTTTTAATGTATATAGGGGGGGCTTCCCAAAATGGGCAGGCCAATGCTCCCACCCCCCAAAAAATTCAATAGTCTTTCTGCCCCCCCCAGGAGGGAGATGGGGGCAATAGCCCCTGATCTGCCCCTTGGGGGGGGCAGAAAGCCCACTAGGCACCAGGGATTGGTTTTTTTTATACGTAGGGGTGGGAGTTGCCCAGAATGGTCATGTCAACGCCTCCAACCCCCTATAAAGATTTGCCAGTCTTTCTGCCTTCCCCGGGAGGCAGATGGGGGCAATAGTCCCTAAACTGCCCCCCGGGGGTGCAGAAAGCCCACTAGGCACCAGGGATTTTTTTTTTATACGTTTGGGTGGGGGCTGCAGAGAATGGGCATGCTAATGCCCCCACTGCCATAAAATTGGGGCAATAGCCCTTTATCTGCCCCCTCAAAAGCCCCCCAGGCACCAGGGATATATTTATGGGCATGCCAGTGAGAAGCCCCATGGGCAAGGGTCGCTCCCTTTTTTTTAAGCACAGGTTTTGGCTGTTTCAGTGATATTTTTTGTCTCATCTGCACCCAAGCGGGGGCAGAAAACCACTAGAAACCAGGGAGAGTTTGTGTGTGTGTAAACTGGAGTTTGGCTGATGGTCTGCGTGTACAGACCTTTGGCTGGCATTTTGCTTGCGGTGTGTGTGGACCTGCACTTGGCTAATGGTGTGGGTGGGCTCGCGCTTGATAATGGTGTGTGTAGATTGGTGCTTGCCTGGTGGTGTGCGTGGAGTGGCGCTTGGCTGGCAGTGTATGTGGACTGGTGCTTGGCTGGCTGTGTGCATGGATGGTGCTTGGCTGCAGGGCCTGGCTGGCCATAGCAGGCACCGGGTGTTTCCCTAGTGGGCCAGACGGGTGGGGGGTGGTTTTCTGGTCGTGGGGGGCGGTTTTGTCACTGGGGGCCGGTTTTGCTGCTGTGTTGCGAAACCAGGCCCCAGTAGCAAAAGTGGGAGCGGTGCTTTTTACTAGCACACCCCCCCTCCCAGAGCTGGTCGAGCAGCAATCTGCCAGGGCTGGTTGCTGTTCCCAGTCCGGCCTTGCTTAGCTGGCGGTGTGCGGGGATGGCGCTTGGCTGGCAGAGTGCGTGGGTGGCGCTTGGCTGGCGGTGTGCGAGGATATTGCTTGGCTGACTGTGTGCATGGATAGCATTGAGCTGGCGGTGTACGTGGATGGCACTTGGCTGGCGGTGTGCATAGATGGCACTTGGCTGGAGGTGTGCATGAATGGCGCTTGACTGGCAGTGTGTGTGGATGGCGCTTGGCTGGGGGTGTGCGTGGATGGTGCTTGGTTGGTGGTGTGCGTGGATGGTGGTGTGTGTGTACTGACTCTTGGCTGGCGGTGTGGCTTGCATGGATCCCCCAGCATTTTCTTAACCAGAATCCCCCGCAAACCTCAAATTTACTTACAAAGTCACATTTTCCTCACATTTCTGTGTGGTTAAGATGTTGTATCACCGCGCAGGCACACATTTCCTACTACCCAGCATTCCCCTTTGTCTCCCTAGAAAAATGATACCTCACTTGTGTGGGTGCCCAAAGTAGTGTCAGCCTAAAAACTTATAAACAAACTGCTGTTTTGGACTCGCTTTGGGCCCCCCTCAATCTCTACACGTTTTTGGCCCTTCTATGTTATAGGCACTTGGCCCATCCAAACAAGTGAGGTATCATTTTTATCGGGAGACTGAGGGGAACGCTTAGTGGTAGGAAATTTGTGCCGTGCGGTGATCTCACAAATTTCCCACACAGATATTAGAGGAAAATGTAAATTTTTAGCTAAATTTGAGGTTTGCAGTGGATTCTTGGAAGGAAAATGTTGGGGGATCAACGCAAGCCACACCTCCCTGGACTCCTACGGGTTTCTATAAAAAAACCTTGAAGGATCTACACAAATGACCCCTTGCTGAATTCAGAATTTTGTCTACTTTTCATAAATGTATAGCTTTCCAGGATCCATTATTGCTTTCACACCCATTTCTACTACTAACTGGAAGGAGGATGAAAGCACAAAAAGTAGCAAAAATAGGCTATGTCCCAGTAAAATGCCAAAACTGTGTAGAAAAGTTTGGTTTTCTGACAAAAATCTGCCTGTCCCTGAAAGCTGGGAAGATGGTGATTTCAGCACTACAAGCCCTTTGTTGATACCATTTGCAGGGAAAAAAACAGATGCTTTCTTCTGCAGCACTTTTTCCCCATTTTTAAAAAAAAAACGAAATTTCTCTGTAATTTGGCTAATTTCTGGGTCTCAACCAGGGGAATCCACAAACCCTAGGTACCTTTAAAATCCTCATGATGTTGGAAGAAAAGGATGCAAACTTGGCATGGATACCTTATGTGGACAAAAAGTTACAGAGGCCTAAGCGCTAACTACCCCAAATAGCCAAAAAAAGGCTAAGCACAGGGGGGGAAAGGCCTAGCAGTGAAAAGGTTAAATAGAATGCAGTGCGTATTATCAAGAACATCATTAACCAACACCCATTTACCCAAATCGTTAGTTTGTGCATAAAAGGTGCATGGCAAAAGATTTGTGACAAAGAATAGCAACCCCACCTTTACATGAATTTGCTGGGGAAGGAAAAACATGACCAACACATCGTCTTTTCAATTTGCGTGACTCAGAAGCACTATATTGAGTTTCTTGCAGAAAAACTATTTTAGTCAAGACAAATTGAAAAATACCTTTTGTCATTAGACCAGATGTCCAAGACCACTAACATTCCATGAGACAAAATTAAACATAATTGACACAGAGGGAAACAAATACTTGATCAGAGATGACAATCTGCAAAAAATGGGAAAAAGACAAAATGACAATGACATATGATACATGGGAAAAACAATATGAAGATAAAACAGCATAAAAATAGCACTGAAAGAAAAGAGAAGGAGGGAAAGGAGAGAGACAGATAAACAGAAATAAAAAAGAGAAAGCTGATCAAGGGAAGAGCCCAGATCTGAAAAGAAACAAAATGGAAAAATGAATACGAGAAGACCGGCAGTAGAACAGAAAAATATATATAGCATGCTTAACAATCAAGGCATGTATAAATAAAGCATAACAAAATGAGTTCAGGCTGACAGTGAAACAGTCTCCATGTTTTGTGATTAAATAGACTGAATAAAGGCTTCAAGTGTACTAGGCTCTACAAAAGATTTAGTACTGCCTTCATGTGTTATTTTACAGACACATGGATGCAAATTACCATAGTGTATTTTTAAGTGTCTCATCTGGGGCCTTGAAAAAGAAATTCCTTGCATTGGGCATTGGTTACATTGGTGATATGAACTAATTATGAGCAGACCAAGTAAGCGTCCCCTTAATTTTAGCTGAAAATACGGAGAAAATCTGTTAACAACAGACATAGAATGGTAATGCCTAAAGGTTTTGAGGAGTGTGGTTGTTTGCAAGATGTATGTTGATGGGAGGAGAGCTGGGAAAGAGGAGCAGATCCAGGAGAAATTTCTTAAAATATTCAAGAAGAGTAGGACCTTCTACAGCTTCAGGCAGGCCGAATAGACGTAGGTTGTTTCGGTGAATCCTATTTTCCAAATCTTGAAATTTCATTTTAGAGATCTCTTGTTCAAGTATAAGAATCTATGAAGAGATATCTTGAACAGAACTAATACGCTCTTCCATCTCAACCTTCCTACTCTACATAACAAACCATCTATCTTCAATTTGCTTAAATTTCTCATTAGTGGCAACACTGACAGGTTGGAGCAGGACCAGCTTTAGGGGGGTCTGACTGGTGCAGACGCACCGGGTGCTGACCACCTGGGGAGGGGGCGCTGACCTCAGGGGGGGCACTGTGCTTAGCATAAAATTACAATTTAGAAACATCTTCTGCAGAGTTTCTTGTGCATCCAGCTTTCAGGCAGCAATAAAAATGTCTAGATAACTCTTGTGATTGATGTTCCTATTAGAGATAGACATCGGAGTTGTGTCTAGTGGCATAACGTATCGCAAAGAGTTAATATGCCTGCTGCAAAGAACACATACTGTGCAGATCACAAATCTGTATTTTGTTTGGCTAGCTGAGTGGATTACTGCCTTTGCCACAGAGATCCTTTTGTTACCGCAGTACATAAGATGCATCCTAATATAGAACAGTGACTGTTAAGAACTGTCATAAAAGAGCTGCATGCAAACTGCATAAAATAGTTAGGATGTAATGTTTTTTCCCCCAAGTCTTTCATTATCTGTTCCTAATGTTGCTAAAAAAAAGGGTTAGTTTGGGAAGATATACAATCATATTAGTAAAGCGAGCCTTTACCAGTGCTTTAAAATAAATGAAATGTATATGAGATAGGGGCTTTGGAGAAATAAGGGCCACTTTTGCTTGGTGGTAGTCAGGGAATCTGAGGAGGAGGTCATGGGTTAGGGGGTACTGATTTTCACACTGGGCGCCACCATCTCTAAAGCCGGCACTGGGTTGGAGAGCTCTTACCTCATCCAGAATGGTATCCGAGATTGGGTTGCTGGAAGAAGCAATAGGTGGCATAGGGTCTTTTTGGCTTTTTGAGAGCTTGTAGAGGTTGATTTGATCCCACTAATAGGGTCTTGATATGAAGATAATTGCTGCAGAGGCGATGTAACAATGTCTTTGGTCTGCCCATATAGCAGTGAAATAAGTTAATGAAGACGTGTTTCCAGCGAAGTATGAAAGGTAGAATCGTAAATGGACTATTCCACACAGACGTCTAGATGGCTAATAGTCCAGGTAAAGTCATAAGCAGAAGTTCAACCTACTAAGGAATATCAAAATAATACAGGTATCTGACCAAAATATAATTTCAGAAGATGAAGAGCACGAGCAGTTGGTCATAAGAAGCGGCAAATAGGAAACAGTTTGCATCACAAAATGGCTTCCATGCACTCATAAAGGATTAGCTTACCACATAATATTCATTCAGGTATAGATCAGCAAAGTGAGGAAAACTTTCAATTAATATGAGGAAGCAGTCATGTTATGAGAAAATTATGACAGGCTATGATGAGATGGCGAGAGAGAAGCGAGCGACACATTGCAGAAAATGCTGCCTGCCTGTTGACCGATTGAGATTCTGAGGAGATGAACTGATCTTTGACAGCGCTTGACACTCAACACTCCTTTCCCCACAGCCCAGCGGAGTCTGGGTGCAGTGCCTGATCTTTGATAGCCATACCTCCATAGTGACCTCAGTGTTGTCATCACAGATGCCACTGGTGCTGTATGTGATTTAATTAGTGATGTCATAGATGATGTCACTGAAGAAGTCATCAACGACATCATGCGCAGTGCATTGAGGATTTTTATTGTTAAGTTCACTATAACTAAGAAAGGTCAGTGGGGCCGATTCACAGAACTAATCTGAGACAAAATCCTAAACTTACTACTTTTGGTATTCACAGAAGGCACTTACGATTTTTGGTATTCCCAGAATGCAGTTACGACTACTAACTTTACGTCCGCAATCAGGCCGGAATTTCCGCACTCTGGCCGGAATTTCCGCACCCGGAGCGGAAAGCCCGCATTTGTGCCGGAATTTCCGCTCCCGGGCCGGAATTTCCGCTCCCGGCCCGGAAACTCTGCTTCCGGGCCGGAATACCCGCATTTGGGCCTGATGATCATTTCAAGTGCCTACCATCCCCCGCCATGCTCCAGCTGAAGTCAATTAACACTAACTGCAAGACCAGCACCACAAACCATATAAAAGAGTTCCTGTTTTCATTCGCTGTTCATCGCTAGAGGAAAATGTACCAAATGAGGAGGAAGAAGAACTTCACTACTGAGGAGACCACCATGATTGTGGAGTTCATTGTGAGGCACCACAAATGCCTATATGGTCTCCCACCTTACTGCACCAGTGGCACACAGAAGGCAGCTCTATGGCAGCATTTAGCCACTGCTGTCCCAGCATTGGGGGAGGAGAGGCGCACAGTCCAGGACATCAAGAAGAAGTGGCAGGACGAAAAGGCGCGGGTGAAGGAGAAATACTCCAGGATCGAGTTGAACAAGATTCTCCCTGCACCACAATCTGGAACACGCCTTCGTCTCACCCCACTTGAGGAGGATGTCCTCACTACAATCCACCCCCACATGCTCCATGGGCTGCCTGTGAGTGATGTCCGCAACGTGGTACCAGGTAAATGGGATGACAAGAATAAGTATATGAAAAGATTGTCTGTGTTGCACTGCCATTGTGAGTAAGGAAGTTGTCCAAAGTTTATATAAAAATATAGTCAGTCAGAGGCTCATGTGTTTCCCTCTGTATGTTGCACCACAAGTCCCAGAATCCTTTGTATTAGAAATGGCAAATCCCTTGCCCACTACTTAAAACATGGGCCCACTACTGCTGCTGTATATACCTAACACTGTTAAGTAGCAATTGACAAAGTGCCCCTTCCACTTATCCAGACGCAGATGGGTCAGTCAAGAACGTAATGGGGTGGGGGTTGCGGTGCAGAGGAAAATCAACTGACAACGGAATAGGCAAAATAAATACAAATTATCCAAAAAGTAACTCACCTTGTGCCTGCCAAAATCACAAAGCAGAAGGTGAGAGAATCCTTATTTCAAAACATTTCATTCACACATTCCGTTGTCTGTTTCCCACCCTGCCACGCCATTACATCCCCAACGCCCCACTGCTCCTACCTGCACCGACCGTGGCAGTACTTCACAATACTTTTAGCATCCAGGAGATATGAGGAAATGTCTGACAAGTTACACATGTACATTTTCCATTCGGTGACTTTTCTCTCTTCTCACCTCTTGACACATTCAGCCAGAGTACAGACAACCACAGTAGCAGACGTCCCTGCATCTTCTGGGAGAAAACCACATCATCCAGAGCAACGCATACCTCCCTCACTAACCAGTAAGTCAAACTGGTCAGGGGGATGGTAAAAATGCAAACATTGTCAGCAGACAACAGAGGGACATATGGCCCGAATCTCAAAGGTAACCGGAGAGGAAAAACTAGCTTTACAACTATTGGAATTCTTAAAGGACATTTACCTTTAGCAAATGACATTTGTGAATAGCGAAAGACAAAATATAATATATCTAGGCTCATCATATCTTTGTGATTTGGGAACATTACATGTATTCCACCAACAGTTCCAGAACTGGGAACTCAATCCTGGAATTGAGTGCCACAACAAGTCAAAAAGGAGTCCCCACTATATTGTAATTGTTTTTGTAGAGTAAATCAAGAAATCCAATGTTAACAAATATGACAATGATGAACAAGAAGTGAGATACAATTGTCAGGAGTATTGAGAATGCATCCACTGTCCAACTTAGAATGTTTTTTCTATACATAAAATTGGCCAGTCCACCCAGCTGGTTATAAATGTTTTCATTGGATGGCATGTTTTTTGACCATTAACAAAACACAATAGTGGACCTTACTTCAGGATTTGTAGTCGTGTCATTTTGATAAATGTTGCTTCTAGGCAGTGGGGCCATTATAAGTTAAATGTGGGATCACTCATGATATTTAGTGCTACACACTTCTGCAACTGTAGTGCCCACAACTGCTTGTGCTTATCCTTTGTGCCTGAAATTGAGTGCATCACATGTGGCAGCAGAAATGTAAAGTTGTAAACACACTTATCATTGTAGGTCCAATGATGTCCTCCCAGATTTCAACACCCACATTGACTTCTGCTACAAGGTTGGCTGTGACATCTGGTCAGGGACCACACACTGGGCAGGTGCTGGGCCATGGTAAGTAAACCCAAGAATAATGTTCCTGAATGCTCATGAAATGTGCCTTTAATCTCCACTGTATGTTGTATGTGTTGTACAACACTGTTGTCCTGCATCACAATATGCTTACACATGACATTTAACCACATACCAGATCACACCATGGTGGCTACTGAAAGGATGACACAAAATGTATGCCAAGTGAGTGCAGAATGGACATAAAATAGTACATGGTGTCATATGAAGTGTCCTACACACAACTGGATTGTAATTCAATGATATTAAAACTCTCTTGCAAAATATTAATGGTAAAATCATATTGAAATTGGTGTGGATGAGGCTCGCACTGATGCCAGTTGGGTTCTTCTGATATGGGTGTATGGGCTGCTAAGGTAAATCTTCAGGAAGTGAATTTTTCAAATAACTTGGCTGAAAAGCACAACGCAAATCCAGTGTAGGCGGCAACGATCAAAGCTTCTCAACTTACCCACAATGTGGGATCCTAGTCAAATGTTGCATTCTGCTTGCCTCCTCTTCTACTGTATTCACCTATATAAGTGAGTGGTTGACATATGAGGTTAGGATGTCTGCTGTACAAGACATCATCAGTTGTCAGCTAAGTACTACCATGATGTTGGAAATGGAGTATGCAAACAGAGGACACTCAAAGGATGGACATAACAAATGTGTGATCTCTCATTCCAAAAAGAGCTTTGTGACTTCATGGGTAGGGAAGCACAAATGAGCCACATTATGTACCTGACTATTGCACATCTCACACATGAACTCTGCAATGCAATGTTTGAACTGATGGGCAAATGTGAAACTGGTCAGCCTGGTGATGTACAGTCCTTTCGACTTGTCAACAGACAACATTATACTCATGAAACATGTTCATCTTAATGGTGAAGGTGTAATCAATGTAATGCGGAGGAGTCCTGATCATTTATCCCCTTCCTTGAAATATCAGTAACCTTCTCATACAAGTTTGTCTGTTGATGTGTCATCTCATTGATGTCAGTGCTGTGTGGAGGTAACAGCTGACAACTGCTGCATGTGAGCAGGGGCCCACATGTAAAGTCCATGAGGTAAACATGCTGCACATTGGCCATGAATATCCTGTCAATGGTCATTGAGAATGACATGTACATGTTAGCTCATAGCTACCATCTGGTGTACTGAAATATGGACATGTATGTCTCATCACAGCTGCTGACAGGATGACACCAGTGCAGCGTACATCACCATCCCGGGGAATTCATGACATCCTGGCTGCAGCAGTGAAACCCTCTTGCACCTGACCATCAGGTAATTGTGGCGTCAAGTCTTTCCCTATCATAGATTACAAAACCATGACAAAGATCAAAATCCCCTTCTGCATAGAATCTGCAGTCGCTGTTTACAAAGTTACATACATATTATAAGTGTCACATGTGCCTGTTTGTAAATTAGTAATGCAGATCATTGAGTATGGTGTCACTTCCCTCTACAGCTGCTGGATCGGGGACGGCTTTGTCAACAAAACCTATGAGGAACATGGTTCAACAGTTGACATCAGGGGGGATCGCAAAGGGGCATAAAGCTGTGGCTGGAGCTGGTGAGTTTGCTTGGCAATGTACATCTCCGTTTCACACCTCAGTGCTATGGTGTGAGCTGTCACTTGTAGGGGTACCCAAACCAGGTCACATGTACGTCATCTGTTGATACAAAGTACAGTTAATCCAACCCTTGTGTTGCACCACATCTTATGCTAGGTCAATTACTTATCCGGTTGCAACCTCTGTGTTCCAGGGGATGATGACGATGAGGAGGACGGACCTTCCACCAGTGTTGGGCGACGGGCAATCAGAGGGGAAAATCCACTGCTCCTCCAGGCAGTTATGTCAGCTGCAAGTACTGCGCAAGAGGAGGAGGAGGAGGAGGAAGTACCTGAGGAGGCTGAAGGATTGGAAGATGATGGTGACTATATGTCCATCCTCTCCGGGGATGACGATTCTGATGCCATGGACAGAAACTTTCCCACATTGCCCAAATTTTGCAAGGCATCACACCCTCCGCCCAGCAAAGTGCCTCAGCCTCTTCCAAAACAAAAGATTGCCTGTACCCAGCATAGAGCTAACCAGCCACAGCTCACACGCACCTGAAACACAGACATCACTCCCTCACAGCCCTCACATCCAGGACAGACATGGTGGTTCCCCTACACGCTCCTCCCTAAACAGTGTATCCCAGGCATCCTCTCCACCATCTGGGGGAAGTACCAACCCTGTTGTGGTGCAGGTATCCCCTGGGCACCATTCTCCTGTCCACATGCTTCCACCTGCCACCCCCCCCTGCTGTTGGACCTGCCGGTCTCATCCATGGCCGACCCCTGCAGAGAGGTCCTGCACCAGGCTATGGTGGCTAGTGGGAGCAGGACTTCTTCCAACAGCAGGCAGATGTGAGGCAGGACATTCGTGCCATAGGGGCTACCCTGTCAGACATGTCTGAGGCCATGCAGGACATGCTCCATATCCCTCAGGTGGTGGACAGACTGACCCATGTTTTGGATAGCATGGATAGATCTTGGCAAGACATGTCCAAGAATATCAGAGACATAATATCCATCCAAAGTGAAGAGAGTTTAAGACACCATGCCTTGGCCATGAAGATGATGGAGGGCATGATGAAAGTGATCCAAAGTCTCCCTTCACGGTCAATGCAGGGAGGGGAGCCATCACATCTGCCTGCAGCACATCACACCCACACACCTGTACCACCAACTGCACAGGACAACAGCAAGGGTACACACCCACAACCGCGCCCTGAACAGGCACTCCCACAACTTGCACAACCACCACCACCCTCTGAACAGGCACTCCCACCACCTGCACAACCAGCCCCTGTTCACGTACAAACACCAACTGTACATATATCATCTGCCCCTGCACATGAAATTCACCCTGTACAGGCACATGCACAACACCCACCTACACGTAGGCAACAACCCAGACATGATCCCTCACAGCGATCCTCACCTCCGAAATTGCGAAGTCGCAAGCACGATCCCCATTGACAACATCCCAAAAACTAATTGACCACTGTAAATATGTGTAAATAAAAAGTAATTATCTTCACAAGTCAAGACTCTGTTGCATATCATGTCCTGATAGGCAAATGTATACCAATTTTTGTGGCCTAGAGATGTGAGGATGTATGTGAGTGTGTGACACATGTACAAGTGTAACCCCATCATTGCAACAAGCCATAATGTGCAGAGCAGATGGCTCACAAAATACATGTCCATATTTTGTACAAGACATTCACAATGAAGTTAAACAAGTTAAAGAAAGTAGGATTCAAAAATAGATTTTATGTAAATAGAAGTGTGTGATTTGAAAAACAACAACAGTCCGTTTGGAAGGGAGAAAGGAAAACAAATTATGTTCTTAATACAGAAGGAAAAGGGAACTTGGATTGGGGTGAGGCAACAAAAATATAAACCGTGAGGGAGCGTCAGGGGAACCTGTCTATTTACAAGGGGAAAAGTAAATAATTGTCCACAAAGAAAATTCTGTCCAACAGGTCAAGTGTCCTTCTGGTCATCCTCTAGTACCACAATGTCCAGATCCTCCAAGTCCGATGTGGGCACATGGCTGGCCGGTGCAGGAACAGGCACCACACGGGGTCGGGACACACGAGAAGTACGGGGGAAAACAGTGTGGCGCAAAGGACAGGGGGAGACATTGACGGTGGTGTGGGAAGGAGGTTGGGAAACAAAAGATGACATGGCTGCAGCCAGGGAATTGACACTGGCAGTGAGGGTGGCCAGAGCTCCAGCAATTTCCTCTCACATCATGCGTATCTCTAGACACATGATGCGAGAGGACATGTCTGGCTGACCCTCACATACCCACATCAAGTCCTCTGGGACAGCCACAGAAGGAACAACACAGGGAGAGGGTTTGGGTTGAACATGAGGGGTGTGGTGCCTCAGGTTCGGAGCCAATGTTGGTGTTGACCTGGCAGCTACGATGAGGAGGACAGGTTGCAGGGGATGCAGCTGGAGGCCCTGATGGAATGGGGGCCTCTAGAGTTAGGGAGGGGGTGATGGCAGGCCCAGGTTGGTTAGTGGCCTGCCCCGGGGACACCTTGACAAAACTAACTGGTGAATGGTCCGGGGGAGAGTAGCTCTCCACCCCCCTGGCCAGAGGTGTCCAGTTATCCCCCCACTTCAATGTCCACAGCCTCCACCCGGTCCTTAGCACCAGAGTTGTCTTCCTGGTCAGTCCGGGTAGGCGCAATCCCCCTGCCTCCTGATGTTGAGGGTCCCGCCTCATCCTCTTCTTCCTCACTTGTTGAAAGAGGTCGTAGCCGCTGGCGCACCAAAGATGTCCTGCTCCGAACTGTGTCCTGCTGTTGTTCCATTTGGCCAGCTGAGCCCACTGAAATGTAAGAAAAATCATGATGTAGTGGTTGAACACGTCAGGACAAGACACATACCTAGATGAGCCAAGGTCAGACTTTGTTCTCCTCTGATCACACTATACAGTTGTCAGTGTTTGTGAGCTTACATTACGTGTATGTTCACTGTCATCTCCTGATTTGAGTCTGACATGGACATCTCACGAGATTTTTGGTGGCTTACACAACTGTACTGGCCAACCCTCAACTTTGGCATTCTTGTGATCTGTGTGTCCTGTCACTGCTACATGGGCAGGTTCCAAACCCAATCTACAAAAGGAAATCGGAGAGAGTCCAGATGGTATTTGTAGTGATCAAGTCCACGCAGGTAGGTGTGGTACAGAGAGGTTTATTCAAGATAATTACAAGATCACAATAAGGACCCCACCAGGAGCAGCCAGCATGCTGCTCAGCCCAGCCAACTGTGTGTATTTGACTCCCAACATTCCATGTTATGTCATTACAGCAAGATTCCATTGGCAGTGCAAGAATAACATTAGAGTCAAGATACAACATATCCCCCTTTCTTCTATATATAAAAAAGAACACTGAGAGAACCAGAAAGAAGAATGAGGATGAGAGGAAACGAAGGAAATCCGAAACATGAAACCATTGAAAGAAAAGAACAACAGAAAAGGATGAGAGAAGCAAAGAAGAGAGGAAAACCAAGACATAAGAACCATCCTCCCTTTTTTACACAAAAGCAAAGGAAAGAAGTAAATCGTCAGAGAAAAAAGAGAGAAGGAACCACGAACAACTGCCCCAAAACATACCCACTGCCCAGAACAGGAATGTAAAAAGGCAGAAGAGGAAAGAACCAACAAAACACCGGACTACAGGATGTGGAAAACACAGAGAAAGAAAACACGGCAGAAAGCAGAGGAAAGCTCAGAATCCACACAAGGCACCAGGAGAAAACATCACAAAAGGAACAGAAATGAAGAAAGAAAACAAGGAAGATGAGGAAAAGTAAAAGGATAATCCTCACCCAAGTCAAACACCATCATCAATACATAATATATGATATATTATGTTTTGATGATGGTGTATTGACAATGTGGGTGAGGATTAATCCTTTTACTTTTCCTCATCTTTCACTTGTTTCTTTCTTCATTTCTGTTCCTTTTGTGATGTTTTCTCCTGGTGCCTTGTGTGGATTCTGAGCTTTCCTCTGCTTTCTGCCGTGTTTTCTTTCTGCTCTGCGTCTTCCACATCCTGTAGTCCGGTGTTTTGTTGGTTCTTCCTCTTCTGCCTTTTTACATTCCTGTTCTGGAGCAGTGAGGTATGTTTTGGGGGCAGTTGTTCGTGGTTCCTTCTCTCTTTTTCTCTCTGACGATTTACTTCTTTCCTTTGCTTTCTGTGTAAAAAAGGGAGGATGGCTGCTATGTCTTGGTTTTCTCCTCTCTTCTTTGCTTCTCTCATCACTTTTCTGTTGTTCTTTTCTTTCAATGGCTTCATGTTTCGGATTTCCTGTCGTTTCCTCTCATCCTCATTCTTCTTTCTGGTGCTCTCTCAGTGTTCTTT
>CAWUFW010026631.1:0-32138 GCA_963921515.1 Calotriton arnoldi
CTAGGGCTCAAACGTGTATTTGTGCTATTACTGTTGATATTCGACTTGTAACTTATGTACTTCGAACTCTAGCCTCATAAAGAGACTAGAGGGGTGTGTTTACGACTAAATACATATATTTTATATATACCTGGTGTGGTCCTCTTTCATTTGGTCACTCAAGAGATTATAGACTGGTAAAACAAGTTGCTTTACATTCCTTCAAGACTTAGCCTGAAGGCTGCTCTCCATAGCTACCACTAGGATAGCTTTCAATAAAGGTTGTCTTTAACCTATCTCCAATAAGGGGTTGTTTGGACTGGTGCAAGGTGCCCACTATAATTAGTGGACAGCATATACCAGGCCAACTTCTCACACACTCCAGTAAAATCTCAAGTAAGCATGTACTAAGAACTGCATTTACCATAATGCTAAGGGGCGAACTGTGCTGGGAGGTGAAGCAGTGTGCTCCCACCCCTTCCTGTTTTGAAAAGGCTCCCTTGAGCCATTGAGCTGACGAGCTTGGGGAGATGCACCTGTGCGCCTGTGAGATGTACTGAGACCTGTAAGGATTGTGGCAGCCTGCTCAGCAACCCCATATAAAATTCGTTTTTATCTCTACTGATGACGGATGAAATCCAGAAACACGTGTCTAGAGATGTACAGCACTAACCTGCACCAACTTTGGTGGAACCCTCCAGTAAAATCTCAAGTAAGCATGTACTAAGAACTGCATTTACCATAATGCTAAGGGGCGAACTTGGGGGGGGGGGAGGGTGAAGCAGTGTGTTCCCACCCCTTCCTGCTTTGAAAAGGCTCCCTTGAGCCATTGAGCTGACGAGCTTGTGGAGCTGCACCTGTGCGCCTGTGAGAGGTACTGAGACCTGTAAGGATTGTGGCAGCCTGCTCAGCACCCCATATAAAATTTGTTTTTATCTTTACTGATGACGGATGAAAACCAGAAACACGTGTCTAGAGATGTACAGCACTAACCTGCACCAACTTTGGTGGAACACTCCAGTAAAATCTCAAGTAAGCATGTACTAAGAACTGCATTTACCATAATGCTAAGGGGGAACTGGGCTGGGAGGTGAAGCAGTGTGCTCCCACCCCTTCCTGCTTTGAAAAGGCTCCCTTGAGCAATTGAGCTGACGAGCTTGTGGAGATGCACCTGTGCGCCTGTGAGAGGTACTGAGACCTTTAAGGATTGTGGCAGCCTGCTCAGCAACCCCATATAAAATTCGTTTTTATCTCTACTGATGACGGATGAAATCCAGAAACACGTGTCTAGAGATGTACAGCACTAACCTGCACCAACTTTGGTGGAACACTCCAGTAAAATCTCAAGTAAGCATGTACTAAGAACTGCATTTACCATAATGCTAAGGGGTGAACTGTGCTGGGAGGTGAAGCAGTGTGCTCCCACCCCTTCCTGTTTTGAAAAGGCTCCCTTGAGCCATTGAGCTGACGAGCTTGTGGAGATGCACCTGTGCGCCTGTGAGAGGTACTGAGACCTGTAAGGATTGTGGCAGCCTGCTCAGCAACCCCATATAAAATTCGTTTTTATCTCTACTGATGACGGATGAAATCCAGAAACACGTGTGTAGAGATGTACAGCACTAACCTGCACCAACTTTGGTGGAACACTCCTGTAAAATCTCAAGTAAGCATGTACTAAGAACTGCATTTACCATAATGCTAAGGGGCGAACTGTGCTGGGAGGTGAAGCAGTGTGCTCCCACCCCTTCCTGTTATGATTTGTTTTGTGCAGGAAGGTACACCTTCCTGCACAAAAGCAATCCTTAGAGGTTTTTTCTGTTTCTAAGTCTGCTACATTCTGCGAGCAGACTTAGAAAGAGGAAACAATGAGGAGAAATAAAGATATTTCTCCTCGCTGCGCCTCTATCGGGAAGGCGTAGCTTTGTAACGCATTCCTAGGTTTACCAGTCTTGGTAAATCTGGGACTGTGCCACAATCCATGGGTGGATGCATGGGAACACTCACACTCAACCCACAGAACGCATTCCCAGGGCAGAGCAATGCAAGGTAGCAACTTTGGTGGCCTTGCGTTGCTTGGTAAATATGACTTAAGGATTGCGTTGTCCTTGCAACACCATACATGACACAAGGCAACACAGGGCAACCCAATCCAATGATAAATCTAGCCCTAAGAGTATAAACAATGTAAGGCTGAAGCGAGTGCCCTGGTGGTTTTAGGATCAAGAGTTGCTGAAATAGACTCTTGCTCTTTTAAAACGTACTATCCTCACTGAATTGATGGTCCACTTTAGAAACTGGAGGAGGAGTAGAGATTGAGTATATCAAAGCTCACCAACAGTGATATCAAGAAATGTTTTGAGAAGTTCACTTATGTACTTAAAGATTCTACTGAAATATTCTGTTCAGGTTTTGGTACGTGAGTAGGTACTTCATCATTTGGTGTTATTCAAACAAATCTCTTTAAATAGATTTGGCCTTCTTGTTTAGTGCAGCTGTGTTATACACATATTTGAGGAAAAGGCGTCAAGTGCCTTCCAATACAAAGTATATTTTTATATATATGTTCCCTATGGTCTCCTCCATTCTAGAGGAAACAGAAATGCTGGCATGTCTCCTGGATGCAAGCACTAAAACTCCCTTTTATTTCATCCAATTAAAAACAAAATGGCGCCTCCTCAAACAACAGTTCCCAGCTAACCGGTCTTTTCTCAAGTCAAAACGAACAAGAGCAAGAAAATGTATTTTACATTCAGTAAGACTTAGAACAGTTGCTTAGTATTACAACAGTGTATTTTCTGATTCAACTTTAACTCTAGAAGCCTTTTCTTTTCATTTATTAACTTTTTAGATATGTATACTTCACAATTATTTTCTCAGCATGTACAATTATTTTGTTATGTATGGCTCACAGAGAGTCTCTATTGTTTATGCCAGTTCATAACTCCTTGCTATGACATCACAACAATTGATAACAAAACTGGTTACCAACTGTTGTGATGCCAAAAAGGCTTCCAGGCCAGGTGACAGGGCTCTCTGAGAGCCTGTCAGCGCAGCTCTGCTTGTCTACTTTGATTAAAAGCAGAAACACAGCTGCAGGAGGGGGAAGGTAGTGGATTTTGGTTAAGGAGAGCAGGTAAGATATTTATTTTTCACATGTGCTTCAGGAAGGAGATGGCATGTAATGTATAACTCTCTCTTGTTATCCTCTGCCTCTGCACAGCAGTTGAAGGCAAGGGCAGATGATTTTTGAGGCCCTGTACATAACATACAATTATAGATATGTAAAAAGTGAATTACAGGGATGTTTTTCACCTTGAGGTTTTGAGTGACATTATAGACAACTCGAGCTTTGCTCTCGTTGTCTATTTGACGTCACTGAGAACCCCTCGGTGAAAACCATCCCCATAATTTACTGATAACTATCTATAATTCTATATAAAATCTTCACATGCGTTCTTAGTAGATCTTAGTGCACCTATAGCAAAACATTGTAATTTCGTTCATTCCTTTATATTCAACGCTTCACACTAGTTTTGGACATTTTCATCATGTAATTATTGCCAAAGAGGCTTTGTACTCTGTATCCACACAGCAATATTATAATCAATCCGTCAAATTCTTTATTTGCATACCAAAGGTACGCATAAAAGCAGTTTTAGAATACATTTCGAAACAATAAAATATAGTGATTCGAAATACAAAATACAGAGTATAAAATATAGAATCTAAAAGTCAGCACAAAGTACTTAAGATCAATGCTGAAAACATAGTAAGAAAAAGAGTTCAACAGAGAATGCTTTTCCTCAAATAATCAGTAGATTTTGTAAGCCACAGTAAAATTGGCACCAGTATAATGGCGTCTTCCAGATATGCCATGCATAGCTCACTATGGCGAATAAAGTGCAAACTGGTTGGAGGTAGCGACAACAGTCACCTACACAGGCGTTTTTCCTCAATCTGCAAAGGATGACTATTTGAGTAACCCCATACTCCAGCACCATAGCTAGCAACTGGAAGGCACTGAAACTCCTATATGGCCAAAAGGGGAGTCAAACCCTCACGAGTAGTTAGCCACAGGAGACTCAAAAGTGCACCTATAGCCCTGCTTAGTTTTAAAGTGCTGACTGAAATGTAGGAGTCCCACATGCCCGAGGAGTCAAACATGACTCCCAAATATGGAAAGTTATGCTCACTGGTTAGGTGTTGGTTCCCACAAGCTAGTGAGGTAACCCTGCATCTCTAAGGCCACCAGCCATAATATGGGATTTACTGAAATTTGTTGATAACTCAAGGCTGGCCATGAATTGAACAAAGGAATCAACTAACTTGCATAAAGCATTGGGTGAGCGGGCAGCAGCGACTCCACCGCTAAGGCAGAGGAGCGTCGCCCCGCAGGAAAAATATGATGATAAGAACACAAGTTATTATTATTTTTTTTTCCCATACTGGCCCAGTTTTGTTTAAGGGGCGGGGCTGGGCGGTCAGCCAGCAGGGGGAGGAGTGGCATGTGCAATTAAGTGTGCATGACAGTTTGGCTGGCCGTCTCGGGCCGGCCAAACAGTCCTGCGCACTTTGCATGTTCTCCACCCAGGCTGTATTACAGCCTCAGTGGAGAACATACAGGCTCATAGACCCCATCTGAGTGCCGAAACAGGGCGCTCAGACCAATCACGACGCCACTATTAGCAGCATTTTGATTGACCATGAGAGTCTGGAAACCTGTGTGCTTCCTGTTCCTGAGTCGTCCACGGAAGAAGAACGGAGGAGAGGTGGCCAGGTAAGTGGAATTTTCTTTCTTATTTTGTAAACCTCCCCACCCCCCCCCCACGCACGTCCCCTGCCCCACCACCACTGCCCCATAGCAGCGGTCACTGTGTGCGGGCCATTAAGACCGCATCATCTGAATACAGCAGCGCTGGGATGGCCGCGATGCCTATTAAGGGAATATCGTTGAAAGCATCAGTTAAAAAAGGACTCGGTTTATTAATGCATAGGATAAAAAGCAGTGATGCCAAGACACAGCCAGCCCGCACACCGCAAGCAAGACTGAAATGCTTGGTAAGTTCGCCATTTGGTCCAAACCGAACCCTGGTTGTCAGATTTTCATGAAGAGTATACAGAAAGTGTGCTGGTGCCACATCCAGGCCCAAATACAGCAACATCTTCCATAACTTACAGTGATTCACATTGTCAAAAGAAGTGGGAAGGTCGATGAAAGCTAGGTACAATGGGCAGTGCCGGGCTATGGTGTATTTCCCCACAATGAGATGCAAGATCAAGCACTACTCCTCCTCACCCTGCTGCTCCCTGAATTCATAATGGCTGGGGTGAAGTATGCTATGGTCACAAGCCCACTCTTGCATCCTGGTAAAATGACTCTCCCTATGATCTTGACAAAGGTATCGATCAGAGAGATAGGTCGATAGTACTTAGGCTCCATTCTATCGCCCTTCTTGGAGATTGGAAATATCGTCCTGAGAGACCAGGATCCAGGTAGATAGTTGCGAGAGAGATTATTGAATAAGTTTATGAGAAGTGGGGCCCAAAGCTCAACATTACATTTTGCCAGATCAATAGGTAGCCCACCAGGCCCCGGAACGTTTGAGCTTGGGCTTTGATTGGTAGCTCTAGTAGCCTCTTCAATGGAAAAGGTTAATTTAGGGGACTCCCCGGACAATTTCTCATGGTGATAGCGAGGCAAGGATCTTCTGCGGAGGCATAGTTTACTATCGAGAAATGCTTAAACCAATCACCAGAATGTATACTACTGCATAGCTTATTAGCCAGTCTACCCCTTGACCTGCACTGTTTAAGTGTAATCTAGAAGCTCCTTAAGGTCTTGCAATTTGGCAGCGGTGGTAAGACCCTGCCTGTGCTCCTCATTATGCTCTTTTCTCCTTCCTTTTGATTGTTGCTTATATTGGAGTCTGAGGCATGCTATCTCCTGCAGCATCCTAGGTCTGGCTAGCAAAGATTTCCTCAGGCACCTGTTTGCGGGGGAACACCAGGAGTCTAACCATATGGGGCCTGCTTGGGGACTTTGTGCGGGTTTTAAAAGGGCTGTTCTGATATCAATACAGATTCTGCTGAGTCACGCTGGATATTAATCCTATCGGCCTGTTCAGAGAGACGTTTTAAAAAAGCAGTTGCTTTGCGACATAGAAATCCAGCCAAACACATACCATGGTTACACATATGCCAACAAAGCCTTAAACTGTTCTCCTGAACGGACGGTGGAATCATTGCTTTCACTGGACTGTATAGGCAAAGATAAAAACATTGTTGAAGCGTTATGGTCGCTTATTACGTATAACAAAATAGTTCTAGTGACATAAATAATCCATGGTTGCAGTACAACCTGTCCCTCGAAAATAGGGTGATTTCCAGTCATCATTGTCCATTTACCCTATAACATCAACTAAATCGAACATTGCAAAATGCTCCCCAAGTTCCTCTTCTCTTCCGTCACTCAGTGGGGGGTATTACAAAGAGTATTAGAGATGGCCGTACAGAAAATATAGGAGAGGTAGAGGCAAAACCCAGCACATAGGTTTATGAATAGCACTTTATAGTATATTTTGTAGTACTGCAAAATGCACTGCAAAATGCAGTTTATGAGGAGGCCCCTTAGGAACACAAATGAAATTTATGTGCAAAATCACACTGAGGTGCAAAATCACCTATTATGCAACGTAAGTTGGATTTAGAAACAAAATCACATTTTGGGAGAAAATTCCACGCAGGTGCAAAAATCACTTTCATGTGCAAAATCCCCCATTAATTATTTTATTTGTTTTAGTTTTATATAGCGCAAACTAGACCCGAGGGCATCAGAGAGCTGTACAGTAAGTACATAAGGATCGATTACAGGGGCTATAACCATAGGGTAGGGCTATGTACGAGTTGCATGTGAATTGTTAATATCCTTTACAGTGGGCACTGTAGAAGTGAGAGAGAAAATCATATAATAGAGGGTAGGCAGTAGAATGTCTTTACAGAATTTCATATAGATTTGATTACAGGGGCTAAAAACAAGGGATAGAACTTTAGAATATGCCAGCAGCACCCGCCTCAATTGTAAACATGCACAATGCGACCACCATAGTGGCGGTCGCATTGTAATTACATGTGCGGGACCGCCGCCATATAGGCAGTCGGTCCCAATTCCCGGGACGATGGTGGACGAACTTAAGTCCATCCGCCATCGTAATCACCCCCTTAGTTTTCTTGAATTTGGGAGGGATTAGGAGAAGGATGTTGGAGCTCGCTAGAGGTCTTTTTTGGTCTGCTTTAGTGAGTGTGTTAACTAGGTAGGTAGGGTTTACAGAATAGAGAGCTTTGTGTGTTATACAGGCTGTTTTGAATACCAGTTGAGTTTCTTAAGAGTGGGAGTGATGCTGTTGAATCGTCTCTCTCCAGTGATAAGTTTAGCCGCTGTGTTGAGTGTGGACTTTATCGGCAGAACATGGGATTTTGGAGTGCCAGTAATAATTGCACTGCCGTAGTCAACTTGGATAGGCCAAGGGTTTGGATAATGGTCTTTATATCTTCAGAGGGGATGAATGGTTTAATTTTATTGATGTGTTTCAAGTTGTAGAAGGCACTTTTTGCAGAGGCATTGATGTGTTCTTTCATATTCAGGTTTTTGTTGAGTGTAATCCCAAGTGATTTGACAGAGTTAGCTGTAGATAGTTTTTAGTTTAGTGCAGTTAAACTGTTTAGTCAGTGGTGGATAGGGTAGGGATTGTGTTCAGGTTGGATGAGGAGGAGTTTGGTTTCATTGGGGTTTAATTTTAGGTGGTTGGTGTTGAGTCAGATGTGTATCAAGGAGAGAGTGTTGTTGAGATGTTGGATGTCTATGATATAGATTTTGGTGTTATCTACAAAAAGAAGGTAGGCAATTCTGTCTTGTTTTAGGATCAGTGTAAGAGGTTCCATGTAGAGATTGAAGAGGTTAGGGGATAGGATTGAACCTTGGGGGACTCCTTGGTTGACAGAAGTTGCTGTCAATGTGGACGTGTTTATTTTGATTAAATTAGATCTTTCATTCAAGTATGAGGAAAACCATTGTAGGATGGTGTCACTGATGCCTGTCCTTTGTGTAAGTATATGTTGAGAAGGGTATTGTGGTTGATAGTATCAAATCCACTAAGAGGTCCAGGAGGATGAGGGGACAGGCACTCCCCTCATCGAGGGATCTGTATAGGCCATCAGTGATGTTCAGGATTGCGGTCTCTGTATTGCAACCTTTCCAAAATTCAGATTGGAATGTGTTGTGTAGGTTGAATTTCTTAATGTGATTGTTTAATTGAGAGAGGACACATTTTTCAATGGTTTTAGCAAGTAGAGGGAGGTTGTTGATGGGTCTGTAGGTATTGAGGTTGTCGGGGTCGGCGTCAGGCTTCTTGATGAGGGGGTGATTTGGTCGAGTTTAAGGGAGGCCGGCATAGAGCCACTGGATAGGGAAGAATTCATGATATTCGTCCAGGTTGGAGACATAATGTGACTACGCTTTTTGACAAAGGAGGAGGGGAGAGGGTCAGAGAGGGTGGAGGTCAGTTTTAAGTAAAATTGTATTTTCCTGACTTCCATTTCAGATATGGTTGCGAATTCGGACCATATTGCTTTATTTTCTGGACGGAGGTGGATGTCGCTGTATCTCTGGTAATCTGAGGTGTTGGGATTTTAGAGATCGACATCAGTTGGTGGGAAGGTATGTGTTGGGTCCACGTTGGAGGTGTGGTCTATTAACGGCGAAGGGATCTACAGGAGTTAAATTTGTGTAATTTTTTCTGCCCAAGAATTTAGTGAATTCAACAAATCTTTTAGTTGAGGTTTTTGTATGTTGTTGAGGAATGAAGGAGTTTTGGGTTATGATGATCTTGAAGAGGTCTTTGGGGCAGTTTCTGGAATGGTCGAGTTGTGTTCTGAAGAAGGCATATTTTTCCTCTGTAGGTGTGTTTTTTATATTTAAGCGTTCTGTTTGGAGGAGTGCTAGGTTAGCAAGAGAGGGTTGATTTCTCTATTTTCTTTCCATCAATCTGAGTTTTCGGCTCTCGCTGTTAAGGTCTGTATTGAACCATGATCTGGAGGGGGCAGTTCTAGATTTTTTGAGTTTTAGGGGAGCGATAGTGTCAAGAAGTTCAGTCATTTTAGTGTTGTAGTGAGAAGTTAGTTTGTCGTTCGTTGACAGTTCGGTAAAGGGAATGATTTGGGAGCTGAATAGGGATTCTATCTCTTTTTGTTGTATTTGGTATAGATTTCTTGTCCAGTGTTTCCACAGATGGGTTTGGGTGGGGAGCTTAGGTTGATTGAAGTTAAGGTCTGTTATGTTCCATATAGGTACCCCAATATAGGCTCATGTAAGCACCTAACCTTTCACCTATATTCTCCCCTACCATTACACTACATAACGGTTCTTGGGACTGACCTTGTACCCAGTTACGGTACTGTTTACAGGACGTAGGGTTTTCCCTGAAAACTAGCCTCATCCATTATGCATGAGGATTCTTGGAAACTCAGCAGGACTACCATCTCCTGCATAATAACTATGTACAAGGGTTATTCCTTCCGCCATCCTAGGTCTGACATGACACAGCAAGGTAGAACCCCTGAGGGTACCACTTTGGGTATATAAACACCATATCTTGCTGATGTAGTCAGAGGAGAAAAGGACTTCCATGCCGACACACTGACGCGAGACAAATAGGTTCCTGCACGTAGACATTCCAGCTCGCAGTGGTCTGACATCCCTTGTGGGGTGTCCATCTCGAGACCAAGATGGGGTCCCACAGTCTCTCACTTCAGGTAATGGGGGTGACTTTATCCTAGAGGGATTCTTGGCTTTACACCCACATGCATGCTAGGTACACTTAGGTACATCTAGTTAGGGTCGCATCGTAGGAGTACGCATTTATTACTGTCATGTATTTTATATACTTGCCTGTATTCATTGTTTTAGCACGATGGTAGAAATCTACCATCCTTTTACTCTGTTAGTGCTTCTAATCATTTATATCTGTTTCTGTCTAATGGTTGTTTCAGCACACCTATTTTACACTAGAATGACGCTGGTTCAATAAATGCCTTTTGGAAAACATCACCACCGTTTATTCTGTGTATCTGTGTAGCACGAGTGACTGAGCGAAAAGTATCGCACTGTTTCCACGATCCTGAGGGATCAGGGTTGTCATGTTCGATAGTTGCCAAGAACTATTCTCTCCTTGGTAAGAGTGGTTTCTAGTGGCACTGTGAGCTAGCTGGTACACAGGCTAACATACCCGGTGGGGGTGTCTAGAATCAGTCTGGACACCAATCCTACAGTGTATGTTGTCTAAATGTGCAGATCCTATATAGGTTTATAGGGACTACACGACAGGTCAAAAAGAATTAGGTGATGGCCAGACCAGTCTATGGGAAGGATGGAGTGGAGGGATATGGCATTGTGGTTGGAGATGATAGCATCAAGGGTCACACCTTTGTTGTGGGTTTGCTTTTTACAGTGTTGGGTGAGACCTTTCGATTCTAGGAGGGAGTCTAGTGCTTGTGCGGAACTCTCAGTGGCATCATTCAGGTGTAAGTTTAGGTCTCCCAGGATGATGTCTGTGGAATCTTTCAGGGAGTTTAAAGTTATAAGGTCCGTTATTTTTTCTAGGAATTGTTGTTTATCACCTGAAGGGTGATAGATGGTGTGGAGTTTCAAGGGGGTTTGGGCTTTTGGAGGGGAGGGTGACTCCTAGGTATTCAAAGGTTGAGTATTCTGTTGTATGAAAGATTAAGAGGTAGAGGTTTTTGTTTGTATGATCGCTAGACCACCGCCGTAGCAATCTTTGCGGTTACGACGTATGATTAAGAAATGTGGTGGAGTGAGGAGATCCAAGATAGCTGATAAGTTGCCATTAAGCTAAGTGTCTGTCAGAAAGCACAGGTCAATTTTGTGAAGTAGGATGGTTTCTGCAATTTCAATGGATTGCTTTGATGCTAATCGACAGTTTAGGAGCATGCAGTTTAATGTGGTTATCGCTTTCGGTACAGATTGTGTGAGTTGGATAGAGGTGAGTTGGGCTGGAGGTCTGGGAGGGTGGTTGGTGATAGGTAGCCTGCTCGTACTAAAGATGGCCAGGATTTTGAGGTAGGAAGGTTTGCTAGTTGAAGTGGCATAGGAGGTGATCAGAGCTTCCACTTCATTATGAGACAGTGCAGGTGTAGCACGTCTAGGTCTGAGATGGCATTGTTTGAGAGGGATAGACCACCAGGGAGTAGAGTGAGAGGTGACCGAAGGTGGGTGTATGGTACACAATTCAGGAGGTGAGCTGAGGTTGGATTTGAGGTCCTTACATAATGCAGTGATTTCGCTTAGTATGGTGTTCATTTTAGGTTCTAGGCGGGTGATTGAGGTGATCATATGGTTTGTGGTTGGTTCAGGTTGAGAAGGTGGGGTGGACTAGTGTTTGTCGTATGCTAGGGTGGGGGTTGAGGTTGGGTCTAGTCTGATGTTGTGGGACAAAGAAACCTGTGTGTTTGGTGATTTGGATGTTAGTGTACAGGTCGTGTGGCTTAATAGCAGGGAGGGAGGATCGTGAATGGATATGTGGTGTTTAGTGGGTTAGGTGGGGGTGTAGGTTTGAGGTGTATGGGGATTGGGTGGGGTGAGGTGAGATGGGGATTGGCGGGTGGTTTGGCTACGTGGGTAGAGGAGGGAAGAGAAAGTTCAGCACTGGTGAGAGAAGCAGTGGGTTTGGAGTTGGGGGACAAAACTTAGAGTAGGGTGTATAAGAGGTCGTCAAATATGGAGAGATTGTGCTCTGAGGCTTGACTGAGAATATTTCTGTTTTTGTAGATGCCTATGAACAGTTCACTCGTGTACTTACGAGAGGGGGATATGGTAAGTTTAGACCCATATGGAATGTTGGTGTCATTGGTTACGTGTAGGTTCTGTAGGAAGCTGGTTTTCCATTTGGCAGGTTTTTTAAATGGAGAAAATGAGGTCTCTTATGAGGCCTCCATCTGTTGCACTGTGATCGATGTCTGAGATTAATGTTTCTGGGCGTTCTTTGAGGAGCTTGTGCTTGCAGTTTTAGTGGCATGTTTGGAGAGATTTGGTGGGAAATTAATGTGCAAGGATATCTTACCATGACTTTCCAAAGGACGGGTGAGTGAGGCCATGGTAAGGTGAATGGAAAGTGAGGGATTTCCAGGGGGTGGTTGTACTGGGGGATATTGGGGTTGAGTAGCGGTTAGAGTCTAGGGTTCGGGATTATGAAGGCATAGGTATATCTGTTAGATCTTGGAGATGATCATGGGGGTAGGGGGAAGAGGTGGGGAGGGGTGATGTCCACTTCTTGGGAAGAGTGGATTGCCAGTGCCAAAGGCGTGAAGAAGAGATCTAGTAATATCCTTGTGAGTTAAGGGGGCCTTGATTGCTGAAGTGCGCCGATAGGTAGGCTTAACTTTCTGGGTCCTTAGGGGTCAGAGTATCTAGGAGCTAGGGGTAGTGAATGAGTTTGTTAGCTAGTCTGCATAGAGCCCTTAGTAGACAAGCAAGATAGGTGTCTGTGCAATGGAGGAACTAGTTGGTGGATGGACTTTGCTGCGTCATGTATTTTAGGGTTTGCCAAACGTGTAGCAAACAGTGAGTAGTTGGCGGCTGAAGTTAGTGGGTGTCACACAACTTTTTGGGTAGTGTGGTATTCAATTAATAGGAGCAAGGCATCCAATAGTTACATAAAGTGAGTGAGTAAATCAGTATGATAGACATCAGCACAAACAGGGTCATTAGTATGCCTCTGAAGTAGAATAAGGCATAAGATAACAGAATTTGCATAAAATATTCAAAAATAAAATTAAAGGCATGATGCGGGTTCATACGCATCTATTATCCTACTGATTGATGTATACCAGCTGGTGGCTTAAGCAATTTTACAGGAGTGTACTCCGCTTTAGTCCTGCAGGACAATGTTGTATTCAAAACTAGCATTATCTGAAAAAAGCAGGCCAGGAAGTTGTAGTCCTTTCTTCCTTTCTTCCTTTCCCTGACTCTTTTACTAGAGCCCTTCCTTCCTTTCTCTGGCTCTATTACTAAAGGCCCAGATCTATTGTTGACAAAATGTCTGTCCAAATCAGAGTTCTTACCTAGGGAAGAAGTCCTCTTTCAGTTTCTTTGTCTCTTCATGTAAGAAACCATAGCCTGTGTGTCCCAAAATGTCTGCCAAAATGTGGCCATTTGCTCTGCAAAAACACGTTTAGATGGAAAAGCACATTTAGGTGCAAAATTACCTCTTGTTTATTATGAGTTGTACAGTTAAACCACTTGCAGGATCACACATCAAATTTAGGAGAAGAAACAACTACCAATTCAAATCACAATTGGGGACAAAATACTGTTAATGCTAAATTGCATTCAGGTGCAAATTTACTTTGACATGCAAAGTTACCGTTCGTACAAAGTAAGATGGATTGAATTTAGGAGAAAAATCACATTTTGGAGGAAAAACCCTTTGAGGTACTAATTCACATTTAGAAACAAAATCATCCTTATTGCAACATCAATAGGAGTGTACAACACCTTTAGCAAAATTATACTTAGATGCCAAAATACCATTGCTACAGCTTTAAAAGGGGTGAGAAAATACTTCCAGGTGCACAAATGTGCAGTAACCTTGAGAGTAATAGGAATAATTCAAGCTGCAACTTGTAGATATGTCGGGGTAACACTCTACCGGAGTTTCGATTGTGTGAATCTTCCTTTTACCCTTCAGTCTCTTCCCTTGTGAGAAATGACGTATCCCGCCATAAGCCCACTTGAGATGGACCATAAAGGAGATGATTGAAAAGGAGCTCTAGTGGCACTACTGATGTGAATATACTAATGGCAGCTTACGTGGAGATGATGGGCAAGTTGAAACCAAGGCCTCATGAATGTGGGGCAGCAGAATGAGGACAATATAATTAATTTGCATCAGCCAGTTGTCCACATTGTCAACAAGCGGGAGCGAAGACAAGGGAATTGCTGAAGACAGACTACTGCTAATGGCTTTGTGTGAGGAAGTGTAGGCAAAGTGGAGAGCAGCCCACACACTAATCCTTCCAGCATCTGGCAGTGGTAGGACTCCTCCCCAAAGAGTGTTGGATGTTCAGACCCAGATCCAAGAGTCCCTAGCATCAGACAGTGGCCACGTTGCGGGGACATAAGCAGCTATTTCTGAAGAGTAAAGAGGTATACCAGTGAATATGCATGCCGAAAGGAAGAATCCTTGGCACTGCCGACTTGTTAGGTCTCTGCTATTGAAGGTTGTACTCCTTACAGCTGAAAACTGATAAGGTTGCATTCCTACTATAACTGAGGAATTAGGGTACCATTGTTACTTTTTTGGGCCTGATGAAACAGTTAGCACTAATGGTTATTCGACACAGGTATGCAATTTTTTGATCTTTTTTCAGCAAACATGGTACCCCAATCTGGCTAAAGTACGCTGTTGAAATATGTAATAGAAGACGAAAGTAATCCCCCTCTTTATGCCCATTCCTGTGTTTTTTGTTAGACTGAGTGGGGTCAGGCATTCCTATGTTTTTGTTAGATTGAGTGGGGTCAGGCATACCAGTTTGATCAGCCTAAATAGATTAATTAACTTACACCTCCAAAGAAAAAGAAGGGGGGACAATACAGTCTGGAGGGAACATATGATGTATATACTTAGAAAAAAGATTGAACTTTGCCTCAGTATTGAATGGAGCCCTGTGATCAAATTAAAGATCAGGATATAGGCTGAAAGAGAATCTGTTTAGTGACCGGGCATCCAAAAGTGTTTTTGCACTGCATTGAATAAATTTAAAAACAGGTTGAGGTGACGATAATAAAGTGGAGTGAGCATTTTATATGCGTTTAAGTGCCATGAAAAATTAAATAAATTTTGACTAGGGATCTTCAAAGCCTCATCTCAAACCAATATCCATTTGATGGCAATAAGATCAGATCATCAGCATATAATGCTAATTTCCTCGTAAACCCGTTTACTGTAAAGGAGGTGATATTTGCATTCTGCCTTAAGCTCTGGGCCAAAGGCTCTATGTACAAATAAAAAGAATAGGGGACAGCGGGCACCCCTGCCTTGTGCCACGCTCTATTGTGACCGCCGCGGTAAGGCTGCCATTAACCAAAATCTGAGCCCAGGGAGCTTTATATATTTTCTTAAGGACCTCCCTGAAGACATCGCCTAAACCAAAAGCCATCAAGGCCCTATTCAAATAATGCCAGTTGACTCGGTCAAAGGCTTTTGCTGCATCAACGGTAATGATTGAAAGAGGGAGGCCCTGTGTAGTTGCCAGATCGACCGCACCAATTAAGGTATACACCAAATCCGACATCTGCCTGCCTGGGAGGTATCCCTTTTGATCTTCATGGATTATCGGCCCCACGATCTTACAGAGCCGGGCATTCAAAATCCCTGCAAAGATCTTGTAGTCACAATTTAGTAAAGATATCGGCCGATAAGACTGGCACTGAGTTGGATCCTTCCCGGGCTTCAGAATCAGTGTAATGACAGCCTCATTCCACGAGTCAGGTAATGGGGAAATGACTCCTAGAATTTCATTAAACAGTTTCAGCCAAACCGGGATAACTTCTTCGATCATTAAAGCATAGACCTCAACTGGGATCGCATCGGGTCCAGCAGATTTCCCTTTCTTAGCTTTATTTAGGACAGCCAATATCTCACTCCTTGTTATATCTTGGATAAGAATATTTTGGCTATCCTGATTCAACTTTGGAAGCTGTTTCCCAGTAAGCCAACAATCTATAGCCTCTTCCTCCACCGATACATCCTCACGATATAGACTTTGAAAAAACTCCATAAAAGCCTGCTCAATATCCCCTTTGTCCTCCATAACTTGGCTACCCACTTTAATCTTGCTGATGTAGTTGCATGATCTATCTGCTCTGCTCTTCATGGCGAGAAGTTTGCCACAATTCTCACCCTGATCAAAATCCCTCATTTTGCTTACCTCCCACTTCCGAAGCATTATCTCTTCAATTTTGAGTCTAACCTTCAGCTGGAGATCTTCAACCCTCCCTAGTAAGCTTTCTTTCTCTGCGCCTGAGGCCTGTCCAGCTTTTAAAGCTGCTTCGGCCTCTGCTAGCTGCACCTCCAGATCTGCCATCTCTTCTTTTTCAGATCTAGCCCAACCCACAGCTGCACCTTTTAGAGTCCCTCTCAACCAGGCCCTTATAGGCATCCCACCATATATAAAAAGGGGCTGACCCCAGATTGTGCTGAAAAAAGATGGCAGTTTCCCTCTTTATCAAGCCTGGGATAAATGGTTGTAGGAGAAGTCTCCTATTCAGTGTCCATCTCCTTAAAGTGGGCTCTAGGGGAAGTTCCAGATTTAGGATTATAGCCCCGTGATCGGAGAGGTGGATAGGAAGATATTCGATTAGCCTTACTTTACCAAATTCTAGGAGCTCTATGAATATATATTCGATTCTGGAATAATGGCCATTTTTCTTACTAAAGAAAGAATAATCCCTAGCATCTCCCATTTTTTTCTGCCAAATCACAAAGATTAAGATTTTTTAATATTGCAGAGAGATGAGCTTTGACCCGTGGAGCCGCTATCTGGGTTCTAGGGAGGATCTATCTAACTTATTATTTAAAAGAACATTGAAGTCTCCACCTAATATCAGGGGGCCTCAAAATCTGCCAGAGCAAGACAAAGATTATTTAGGGGAATAATATCATCCTCGTTGGGGCCATAATAGCTGGCTAAAGTGTATTTGGCACCCTGACACCTAACCTCAGCTATTACCCAACGTCCTCTATCATCCACCTGGGCCTTAATGAGCTCTACTCCTGAATTTACTTTAAGAATTATGGCCACCCCTTTCGAACAGCATTGTTGATCAGAGGCTACAATCTTAGCAACCCATCTCTGCTTATCGAACAATGCCTTGCACTCTGATTGTAACAGGTGTGTCTCTTGGAGTAAGAGGCTCTTATACAGTGAAGGAAGAAATCTTGCCCTGTATTTTAAGCAGATCACCTTTACCGAACTCCAGGGGGACGTTATTAAAAAGATAGACATATTTAGGGAGAACACACATTTTAATCAGATTAACCCGCCCATAATGGGATAGCGGGATATTCTGCCATCTTTTCAATAAAACATCCACCTCCTTAGTAACTCTCTCAAGTTAGTTTTGGGAAGATCTCTGAGATCTTGCGTTATTATTACTCAAGGTATCTTAGCTCTTTGGAGAGCCTCACCCCTTGAGCTACGATATTCCAGGCCATAATCTCTGTTTTATCGTTGTTGACCTCGTAGCCAGATAGCTTCCCAAAAGCCTGAACTTCAATAAGTAACTCAGATAGCGTAAGATTGACATTTGATGACAATAAGATCAGATCATCAGCATATAATGCTAATTTCCTCTTAAACCCTTCATTTAGATCCTATTTTAAACTTAACACGCAGGGTGGTATGGAAAACACTAAGCAGGGGGTATCTGTACCAGGAGACTCTTTTTAATAACGTCCCCCTGGAGTTCGGTAAAGGTGATCTGCTTAAAATACAGGGCAAGATTTCTTCCTTCATCTGGGCAGGCAAAGGGATCAGGTTGTCCTGGAAAAAATTAAGACGTAAACTCTCACACGGTGGTATGAGCTTACCAGATCTCCAGTTGTACTGTTGGGCGTATCAATTAAAAAATTGTAGGTTGCTACTTCTCAGGCCAGACAGCTCGCTGATTGGCAGCATGTTTAAAGCCATGCTGTTGGAGATAGAGGAGGTAGGATATATGTATAAATGTGGCGCTTCTAATTTTTTTTAAAAAGTTCGGCTGAAGACGTTGTATGCGTCGGTCAAACTTTGGTCGGACTGTCGGGCCTGTTTGGGATTGTCCTATTATAGTGAATGGGCCCCAGTGTGGGATTCCCCAAGGACACCGGAGTGCCTTTTGGAAGCTTTGGTTCAGCCATGACTTCTGGAGGAATTTTACCAGAAGAGCTCTCTCCAGATTTAAGTATTACCAAATCTCATCATGGTGTAAGAGCCAACATTGGCCATCCATAGAGGACAATTCCATGGAAGACGAGTTACAAGATCCGACCTCAAAAAAGAAGGAGGTAGCACAGTGGTATAATTATCTTCTTGCTGCTGCGGATAGGAAGCTGGAATACCCATACTTGGTCTGGGAGAAGTGCTTGCCGAGCGAGGAGCTGAAAAATCTTTGGCAAGTATCTGTAGACACACTTTATCCAGTGATTAAATCCGCCTCACTAAGGAGAAACCACTTTTTTACGCTCCACAGGATATATTGGTCCCCACTCAAACTATCCAAAATAAAAGGCAGTGGAGAAGATAGATGTATGAGATGTGGTGCCCAGAAGGCGGACGATATCCATGTGTTTGCTTCCTGCCCCATGATTCAAGAATTCTGGAGCAACGTGGGTAAGACTTTGTCCGATGCCTTAGTCATTGAGGTTGAGGTAAGCCCTTCTCGTATCTTGTTTGGCACTGTATTGACGCCTGAAGGGGAGTTGGGCTTCACTGGGATACAGAATAAATTGGTGTTTTATTTGATCCTTTTGGCAAGGAGGGAGATCTGTAAGTTATGGCATCAGGCGGTACCCCCAACATGGAGAGCCTGGTGGAATTCAGTAAGATACTATAGAGATTTAGACCAGAAGGTAAATGTATATAGAGAAAGAACAGAACTTGGGTTATTTTGGAATTTGTTAGATGATATAGATCCTGATTAGAAAACTTTACAAGGTCCAATGATTATACCTCTTGGTCAGCTCACGATGTGTACTGCGGGTGGTTCCCGTAAGAACATCAGCTGAGATTGAAATCCCCAAGGTATGAGCAACAGGGGTGGAACAGGCCGAGAGGTTGCTATATCTAGGAAGGTCATATGAGGAAAAAAAAAAAAACAATATCCAAAATTCTGCAGCAGCACACCCACTTGAAGAAGGCACACAGAAGAATGTTATCTGAAAAACTTGTATGACCTAGACTTTGAAATGGGGACCTTAAAGAAGATCGTGATAAGATGAAAAAAGTTACAGACATAGAGAATTGTGGAAATCCTTACTCAGTGGATTTACAAGAACCCCATTTGGCACCTGCAATATGACTTAGTACTGTAACCCTCAGTAGTCACTGATTACACCTAGGTGCTCCTCAAATCCGGGGAAAAATGTAAAATGGATTTGGAAGTAAAAAGGGGAAATTAAGCTATCAAAGTAGAGGAAGGACCTTCTGTGAAGCAGATGGAGGAGAGGGATGGAGTTAATGAAGATGATCGGATCACTGTGTGTCAAGACTATGACTGTATGACTTTAATTGACTTTAAGGGTGCTCTCCTCTTCACTAACCCTTGGGTAAAATTCAACATGTACATTCTATCCCCCCAAACAAGAGGGTGGGATTAGGAAAAGGAAATGATGATGGAAGCATTGTCTGTTGGTAGGTTAAGAGAGGTCTTCGGGAGGAACTGATTTGTAGGCCAGTCAGGAAATGCTAGAACAGAGTCACTAAGATCTGTAGAGAAGCAACAGGAGACAGTGTTTTGAGAAAAAGTCTCAAACAGTAGGCAATGTTAAAAACAGGCCATGTGTGACTCCGAGATAACCATAAAGAAAAGTCTCATTGCCCACTATATTGACGTAGTGCATTCTGGGGACAATGTAGGATGTTCTCTAATAAGAGAAATATTCTAACTAGAACTACAACAGAAGGATGAGCTAGTGGTGAACAGCACACATAAATTTGTATTTTGGATGAGAGTCAACTCAAAAGGAGTCAGTTGTGGGAACTAAGGGGTCTATTAGGATGGCGGTCGGATGACCGGCGCCGGGCCGGCGGTGGCAACCGCCGGCCCGTCGGCCGCCATCCGCCCGCGAGCGCAACACTAAAAACCGCCGGTCCCATTAGCATGGCGGTGACGACCGCGGCGGTGCGATTTTCCGCCCGCCACTTTTCCGCCGGTAGCAGTCCACACGCTTGCCTGGCGGGCGGAGCTGGACCGCTAAAATGGGGCCTGTGCGGGGCCAGGCTCCGCCGGCATGATCATGATGCCGGCGGTAGCCAGCCTTTCCGCGGCGGTGGAACCGCCATGAAAAGGCATACGGAGAATGTCTCTGGGGGCCCATTGCAGGCCCCCATTGTGTTGTGGGGGTGTGTGGGTGCACTGGGGGGTACCCATGGTACCCCCTACATGTCCCTGTACCAGGTGGCAGGCACTGTGCAGTGCCTGCCACGCAGTGCAGGGATATGCAGGACATCCTTTTGGACATCGTTGCGGTGCTGCTGGCAGCAGCAACCGCCGCAATGTTAGATGCCGCGATCCGACCGCCGCGGTCGGATTTCGACTGTGTAGCATCCTAATGGGACCGGCGGTTATGCCGCGGTCCTAGCGGGCGGTGTTTTCCCACTACCATGGCGGTCGGAGTGATTTTCCGACCGCCATCCAAATGACCCCCTAAGATATAGAATTTAACTGCTTCCAAGGATACACTAATATCTCTTGCAAGGTGGGCAGTCAAAATATCGAATTTTAAATATCGACCTACACTAATATCGAGTTTTTAATATCGTAGGGACAGAATATCGAAGTCAAGAATATCGTTGACCAGAATATCGACTTTTAGGTAAGTAATATCGTTTTTTTAAATATCGAAGTAAGTAATATCGAAGTCATTAATATCGTTAGCAAAAATATAGGGGCTCATTACGATGGCGGGCGGAAGCACCACCGCCGTGCTGGCGGATGCAAAAAGCACCAGTTACCGCCGGCACGCAGCAGTCCACACGCCCGTCCAATTACGATGCGAAAAGTAGGCCAAACACCGCCGGCAAGCCAGCAACACCGTCCGCCATCAAAGTGCGCCCGTACACGTAGCGGCGCAGCCCAACTGACACACACCGTCCGACGAAATCACGTCCCGCCCGGCGTATAAATTACGATGCCGCAAACAAACGGCTCCCACGGCTAAGAGACACCGTACGACAAACCGAAGCGGTAACACGGACGCCGAGCACGGACAACGAAGAAGCGGCACCCCGAGCATGAATCCAGCACTGCAGGCCCTTCCCATGCTTCTGCTGATGCACCACCAAGGACGCAATGTACCGCGGAGACGCAGGTAGGCACACACACAACAAGTGCACGCAAACAGCGCACACAGTGCAAGGGCGGAAAAGCGGACAACCCCCACCAGCGCGTGTACACTACACATCCACCATTGCATCCACATATGACACACAGGCCAAATCGTAACATCGCGGAACACATGTGTACACACCACCTGGGACTAGGAACCAACCACCCCGTCACGGCCCCAAAGCGCCGATGACGCCGCCACACATGCGCACAACGCAGAGGCCAACCGCAGCGCCATGCATGCGTCGCACACAGACACAGGGACACAACCAAGCAGCACACACATCAGCCCCACCCCGAACGCACATGACACGTGACAGGCCTGCCACAGACATGTCCCCAACGCCCAATTCACGGACAACACCCAACGCCACACAACCGACGCACACATGTCAGTGAAGACACGCAACAGCAGGACACACCCCAGTGTAACAAACATGGCGTAGCACACAGCGGCGGCAACACCAACTAGGAGAAGCAGGGCCCCTTCGGGAAGAGGAACGCCAGTACCACACAGAAACACCCATACCACCCTGCACATATGAACAAGACATATAAAACGGAACACCAAAGAGCCCGGGGACCGACAACAGGTGGCCCAAGAATAACATTCACACACAAGGCCCAACGCAGAGCGGAAAGGCAGCCTGCCGCCCACACAAGGGAGAGCAGACAGCACTGAATGACCTTCCATTCCAACTCCGAAACCACAGCCCTACGACAGAAGCCGGTGAATACAGCCATTGTCCAAGAATAGACCAACACAGGCATGCCGAGGAGACCGACCACAGGGCAGATAGCGCATATCACAGAAGCACACAACGGACGGGGAAGAAAGAAGAAAACACTCCCCATGTCGGCCACATGCAAGTTAATTGGAAGGAGTCACACATCACTGACCTTGAACTGTCTGAGAAGCATGTGGGATGAGGGCCCGTGTCCTCCAAACAAGCCAACAGAACACAAGTCCTGTCTCCCTACGACTACACAGAGCTCACAGCAACCTCGGAGCGTGCACATTGCAGACTGCACACACAGCCGGAGCACGCCACCACAACGCACCGCTGCGAAATGGCAACCGCAACACACCTACCCAACTACGCCGAACAGCTCAAGCTGTACAAAACCAACCTGTCTCATACATTGAGATGCGATCTCCTGTCCCTGCTGAACGTAAGTTACCGACTGACTTACCGCATCACATTGTTCAGCTGCGTCATGCCCGTCTTCTACGGTCGGAGGTGTCCCTACCAGCATCCCGTGGAGATATGCCTCTCCAACCCGGCATGTCTGAAGGCGGACCTGCTACCACTACTCCTCCCTCTGGACGCACACGACAGGGCCTGCTCTGCCTATGGGGGCATGGCGTATGTGGCCAACATCGCACCCGCACTGAAATGGGACCACTGTGCCTCCACACGACGGATCATCGAGAACAGCTACATCGAATGTCACCCAGCATGCCCCATCATGGTCGTCCAAGGGACAACTTACGAACAACACCTTGACAGCCACCATCCGCTACATTGGCTGGCAAACATGTACACCACCAATGACATGGAAGCCCTGCTGGACGGCATCGCATACCTGACAACCTGTAAATACGTCGGACCACAACGCAGGTTCCCCGAGTGACCTATGATGTCCAACCCCGCACCCATGCTTAGCTTCCGCATGGATCTGGCCAGTCACCACCACAACAGCCATACCAAACGACCGGCAACTGTAACCACACCATCAACGACATCGCCATGACATCGGATATGACCGGGACATGCACACTGTTCCCCATCACATCCAGGAACACCGCATGCATCGTGGGAGGCAGTGGCATGGGCTCTGTGTATCGCACCCACATGGACGGAACTGCACGAACAACCAGGACACGACATGGATCCAGCGCACATGGACACACACACCGCTCAGTGGACATGAATAGGTCGCCTAGAGTCTGTGGGTGCTGCACCCTCCCACCCCCGCCCGGGAATCCCATACCAGGACCTTTGCATGGACGACAAGTGCATACAACAACAACACGACCCCAGTGACTGTGACATGTCCAGTAACCACCACATTGCAACAACAAGTGGCACGCCGCTGCATGCACGCAAGCACATGCCCTGATGTCATCTCACATGCACGCGTGCATGAGGAACAACCGCAGCAAACCTGTCACATGGAACTGAGATGGACTGTGCCCATGATGCCAAGCGGTCTGGTAGGCTACATGTATACCATCTGTGTCAAAGTCCGCAGCTCCGCAGCTATACGTAAATGTACATTAGCACAGCCTTGGCCAAGCAGATGTCACTCTGAAGCCCACATCCCACATGCAACAGCCAATCACATGTAACCCCACACCCTATCCCATTTGCAATCATGCTCAGTATATCCTCAACATGTATTCCGCTGCCAGTAGTGTCCACTATACTGCATCACAGAGGACAGAAGACTCAATATAATGTTTGAAACCAAAACTGTCTCCGCTGACTCATTTCACAAGTACGAATGAGAGAGGATGAGAGTATGTGAAGTACACGGCAGTCGTGACATGACCATGTAGTCCACTGGTATTGGATGTCAACGCAAATGAGTAGCACAACTGTGGAAGACACACATGTGTCGTGTGAAGTCGTATGGACGCAGTGCTCAGGTGGGTGGGTGTGACGGGTAGATGCGCACATGCCAAGTTGGAGCACGCCGTGTTGGGAGGGGTCATGAACAGTACACCACCGCTTCCCTGGGCATTGTGAGAGGACACCTGTCGGGGGAGTGAACACGTGTGTGCACAGCAGCCGGGCACACGTACAAAGCGGTACCAGGCGCACCTCAGCCCACCCTCTGTGGACAAGCTGGATCCTGTTGTGCGCCCGCCATGCCCCTTGACAAGGCACACACAGCCCCAGTCGACCAGGTGTAACCCCAACATAGTCAATCCGCACAGGCGATACAGGGCACGGGATGGCAGTGGAGCATGGTGTGTGAGAGGTCTCCTCGCGCTCCTCCTGGTCATATCACGCAGGCAATAGAACCTCAACGTCTAGCATGGCACAAGTCAAATGGAAGTGTAAGGGGACGCACCACAGCACGAGCAGCACTGACGTCACGGGAGGTGGCTCGCACCATCCCATCCATTGCCCATCATACCAACCACGCCACATGCCATTGCGACTAAGTGCAAGCGCGTGCGCCACCACCCCCGAGCCCTCCCCAGAGAGGCCAAAGAGTGAATGTGTGGGCCATCAGCCACAGACGGACGCGGCATGGCCGCAAGGGCAGCCACAGCCACTGGGTGTCGCAGGTGGCGGATCCGGAAGGCGAAGACTGTGATGCATAGTCCATGCAGGCCGGGTCTCCATTTGGGGCACCACGCAGGTGGACGGCGTCCCGCCACACATCATACCCTGAGACAGCCCACTCGTGCAACTGGACCCACACATACACTCCTTGCCCTCTCTGGTGCGAGCTTGGGGCTGCCTGTGCAAGCGCTAGCCTCGCAGGTGAGCATGCATATTGGGGGAGCGAGGGGAGGACATGAGGGCTGGGGCGAAGATGACTGTATCACTGTCAGTTAGTACAAGGGATGACCCAGATGTGGAAAGGAAGAGACGTGTCCCGTGTGTACTGCAACTAGTCGCCAATCCAACTACCCCCATGTCCGGAATGTAAGCCCGCACCTAGGCCCGCCCATCCGCCACATCGAACATACCACCAGCACGACAACCTTCCCATTCGAAACACTGACTGGGGGTGGCGACCAGTGAACAATCATGTGTAGCCTACCCACGCGTACATGTGGGCCCTCCATGATCCATGTCACCTGCGGCAAAGTCATGACATGCGCAATGAGGGAAGTGAGGAGAGCTGTCCGCCCCACGCACAGAAGGTGCATCAGCTCCACAGACCCAGCAGCGAGTCCAGCAGGGGTCACATGTGCAGGGGCAGCTGTGCCTGGTGTGAAGGCACATGCATATAGACAGCACATCGACCAATGTGTAGTCTGCCCACATCCACAGTCCATCATCATGCGGACATAGGAATTGAACACAGGGCAACACATCTTAGTTGGTGCACCCACCGTGACCAACAATGCGCAATCATCGACGTACCCGCCCTGTGCATGGCCCCCCACCCAATGGAGGCACATCCAGTGCCACCATCCCACACACACAAGCCTTCCACGGAACATGCTGTGTCCAATGGTCAGTACAGAGTCAGCGCCCATCTGGTGGATCCTGAACAGGAGACACATGCACACACATGCCAGCTCCCACTATGTACGTCTGCCACCTGGCACGTGCAATGTAACCTCTCACCTGTGACGTGTGACTGCAAGCACACAGCCGTCTTGGCATGGGGCTGTCAATGTGGACACCTGTCAATGTTTCGGGAGGTGTGATCCGTACAGTGCTGTACATAGGGTGCAGTGCTGACACCTACTACTGTCTCATATCCCCTCGTGCCACAGGTCCCACTTGTTTTGGCCGCTCAGCCTGTGCCCACATCGTCGTCGTCGTGTGCCATACTCATCCAGCCTCGGAAGCAGTTCCATGCTCAGCAGACACTCATGTTGCCGTGGCGTTGCCGCTTGACGAATATGCAGTCAGTCCCCATCAGCACGCCCCGCAAGTCATTGGGACCTAGATCCCCATGTGCATGCACATGGCAGTGGTATGTCTCACTAGCCATTGCCATTGTTGGGAGACCTGTGTAAGTGTATTGTGGCCGTGCCGTCCCAGCTTTACAGCTGGGCTGTGGCTCATGTGCTTGCTCAGTCATGTCAGTGATGTGTATGCGAAATTGCTATGTGTTGTGTTGCTTTGACATGTGTCCTCTGCCATTTTCCCTAGGCGGAGACCGAACATTGACCGCCCATACCAATTGCTGGTGGACATGGACGATACAGAGGTTATTAGGAAGTTTCGGCTGGACAGGCCAACCCTGCATCGACTGTGTGCCATGTTAGAACCCCATCTCCGTCCCCGCAGGGTGTATCCGACTGCTGTCACCCCCATGGCTAAGGTAATGGCCGCCATGCATTTCTTCGCCACTGGGTCATTCCAGCACACAGTGGGCAGTGGAGGAGGGATGTCCCAGCCCATGTTCAGCAAGGTGCTGAGGGATGTACTGGCAGCCATGATGCTGTACCGAAACAGGTACATCCGCTTCCCCAGGGCTCGTGAATTGGCGGCAGTGAAGGGTGCATTCTATGCCCTTGGCAGAATCCCACACGTCGTTGGAGCCATTGACTGCACACATGTTGGCCTTGTTCCACCACAGGCCACTGAGCACCTGTACCGCAACAGGAAGCACACGCACTCCCTGAATGTGCAAGTGGTGTGCCTTGCGGACATGGTGATCACCCACGTGTGTGCAAAGTTCCCAGGCTCGGCCCATGACGCACACATAATGCGCAACAGCATCTTGCCACGACTGATGGCCAATCTGCAACAGGATCGTGGCTGTATTGTCGGTGAGTATGTGGAGTGGTGTAGCGTGCTGGTTGTGCGATGCTGTCCCCTGTCCAGTTGGAATAGCAACGGTTCTCTGTGTCCCTCACACCCAGGTGACTCTGCGTACCCGAATGGGGCATGGCTGCTCAGTCCATTGAGGAATCCTCGCACCCCAGCAGACGATCGATACAATGAGGCACATGGGAGGACCAGACGTGTGGTCGAGCGTACCTTTGGCCTCCTCAAGTCCAGGTTCAGGTGCCTGGACCGCACCGAGGGTGCACTGGCGTACTCCCCACAGAAGGTGTGCCAGATAGTGGTGGCGTGCTGCATGCTGCACAATCTGGCCATTCGGAAGCAGATCCCCCTCATTGTGGATGACGGAGATCAACCAGGGCCCCAGCCCGCAGACCAGGACAGCTCGAGTGAGGAGGACAGCGGAGAGGAGGAAGCTGGTAATGTGCGGCAGCAGCTCATCGCCCGCTACTTCACTTGACGGTGAGTGTCCATGTACGACGGCTGATGTGGCTGTATCTGTGCAGGTGTGTGTGTGCTGTGTCAGGGTGGCCGTTTGTTCACTGCGTGCTGTGTGTCAACGCTCCATGGCCAGGGTAGTATGCCACTGTTGGTGGCTGTGGCATTGTGCCCTATTGCTCTGTGCGATGTGTGTACATTGCTTGTAGTTGTTGACATGTACTGTGTGATGGGTGTGTGACACACTCATTGAATGTGCTCCTGTTCTGTCTCCCACCCCTAGGTCCCTACAGGCCCTCCGGATTCCATTGCCATGCCACGCATCAGGTGCCTTTCCGCCCAAGGTGGCCGTTGTATTCCGTACAAATAAAACACAGGGCACAAACAGCAGTTTGTGTAAGAGGTGCATTTATTTCAAACTGTGACATGTGATTGTGTGTAAGGTGATGACAAAAGTGGTGCGTGCAGTGACAATGAGCTGTCGGTCATGGCTGCGTGATGCTCAGGGTGTACCCACTGGTTCTATGTCCATAGTCCAACACACACATGCCATCCAGATGGCTGTGTGGAGTGGGATCGTAGTCCAAGTCAATGCAGTGGGTGATCAAGGAAGGCTGGCTGGCTGCCTCACTTGCGTTTGGAGCGTGCGAAGTCCTCCCGGGAGATCGGTTTCCACTTCGGACGGCCCCTTCCACGTTTGCGAGGGGGTGCCTGCTTGCGACATGCTGGTGGTTGAGGTGTGCTCACTGGCTGTGGACGCAGGGGAACTGGACACTGCTGCTCGACCCTGCGCCCCGGCAGGTGGTGGCGGAGGGGGAGCTGCTGTCCCTGGCTGTGTCCTCACCGCCACCACCAGCTGGCCCATGAGGTCCACGAGTTGACCTATACGGGCGTCCATGGACCTCAGCACCCCCAGCACCTCCCGCGTGTCTGAAGCAGACCTGACCCATTGTTCTTGGGCCTCTTCATAGGCCCCAAGGACTCTGGCCATTTGAGGCAGGGCATGGCTCCCAGGGGAGACTTGCGTTTCCCTGACCCTGCTCCTCCTACCAGTTCTGCTGCCACCGGCCTGCCCACTAGCCACATTGCTCACCACGGTCCTCGCTGTGGCACCCAGGGTGGATCCAGTCGGCCAGGCCACCACCTGCGCTGGGGCTGGTGCCAGCGAAGACGTGGTGGTGGTGGCGGCGGTGGTGGTCGGTGCGGCGATGGTGGCGGTTGCGGCAGTGGTAGTGGCCGCAATGACCGTGGGTGTGGCCGCAATGACCGTGGGTGTGGCCGCAACGACAGTGGCAGCAGGGGGCTGGGAATGTTCAGCAGCCCTGGATGATGGGTTGGTGGGTAGGAGGGGTCCTGGGGAGCGGCTGGGCCCTGCCACACCAGATGGGCCTGCTTGGTGGTCCGTGTCCGAAGAGGAGGTGAGATCCTCCACATCCGTGTGTCCTCGTTGGGGGCTTGTGGGCTGGCTGTGCTGGCTGCTGTCTCCATCCCCAGCATCCGGCAGTTCGTCACCTGTGGAGAGAATGAGATTTGTTATTGTGTTGCACCTGGCGAAGTATGTATTTGTCGTCTGACATTGACAGTTCGTGCAATCTCGTACATAGGTTTCCCGGAGGCGTGTGTGGGGCTGTAGCATTTGTAGTTGTGTGTGCTTGGCAATGGGACTGTGTGCTGTGCACATGTGGCATGGGACGGATTGGCCATGCCGATGGGTGTGTTGCTGTGCCCCTACTTATTGTGACTCTGGTGTATGCGGGCTCCTGGCCCATCCTGGGTCTGGTTTGTACTTTGCTTTTGGTGTTCAGATGGGACGCTTAGGAACGCATATGGCAACATGGGGGCCATGCCCCAGATTCGCATTTGGGTGGGAATATGCTTTTGGGGTTCAAATGGAACGCTTAGGAACGCATATGGCAACATGGGGGCCATGCCCCAGATTCGCATTTGGGTGGGAATATGCTTTTGGGGTTCAAATGGAACACTTAGGAACGCATATGGCAACATGGGGGCCATGCCCCAGATTCGCATTTGGGAGGGAATATGCTTTTGGGGTTCAAATGGAACGCTTAGGAACGCATATGGCAACATGGGGGCCATGCCCCAGATTCGCATTTGGGAGGGAATATGCTTTTGGGGTTCAAATGGAACGCTTAGGAACGCATATGGCAACATGGGGGCCATGCCCCAGATTCGCATTTGGGAGGGAATATGCTTTTGGGGTACATGCTGTGAGCCATGGGTGCCGAACGTGACATGTGTTGTGGCAGCATGACAGTGCATGGTTTGAGGTGTGTGCATGCTTGACATGGCCTGCATATTTGCTGTCTGTTGTGATTACTGGACATGGCATTGGACGCATCGTTATGAGTGAGTGATGGTTGTGTGTGAAAGCCAACGTATTGCAGTTGTCCCATCTCCTTGGTGTGCGTGCTGCCCTGTGCCATGTGCATCACTGCAGTGCTCGTGGGGGGGTGTGGCCCATGTTGTGTGTTGTTGCTCACAGTGTGTCGTGCGCTTCATTGACTTCTGGCACATGGTTGGTCATGGGCATGTTTCTTAGCGTGACTGCTGTATGTGTGGCAGCTGTGCGGATGACATGCCTTTCATGAGACTGGGGCTGACGGATGGGATGGATGGTATGTTGTATGTGCATGGTGTGTCTGTGTGTTTGATGGGTTCAGTGGTGTTCGTGTGCATTTATGTTGTTCCGCTCTGTTGCGTCTAGTGTTGTTTGTCTTACATAGGCGTAGTTGTGGGGTGTGTGGTTGACAGGCAGTAGGGGCTACATGGACAGGACTTCAATGGTGTTTCGGTTGTGTGTGATGAGTTGCACAGTGGCTGCCGTGTGGTACTATATTCAGTGTGGCTTGTGTATGCAGACGTGGCTCCTTGGGTGTTGCTATGTCTGTGATGGGTCATGTGGGGTGTGAGTCTGTTGTTCATGTCCGTGTGCACATTGTTCACTTGTTCGTGACGGTGGGCGGTGCTGCGTGTTCGTCTGCTACGTGACATGTCCCATGTGTTGGTCGTGTACCGGTCCTCATGCCTCCAGTAATCCAGCCCTGTCCAGTTTCCCACCTGCAGGTTGTTCGTGCGTGCACTGTACTGGATGCCACATGGCTCTAAGCGGGGGTGCTCCATGTTGCAGGTCTGTGGGGGTGGGCGGGTGTTGTGGGTCGTGGGGGTGGCTGGACACCCACTGACACCGATTGCTGTGGACCGTGATGTCTGCCTTTCGGCTGTCGTTGTGCACTGCGGTGGCTGACACGTGGCTGTGGGGTGTGGGGGATGCTCCTCCTTGCTGTGCTGTGGGACTAGGGGCCTGGTGTGTGTTGTACTTGGGCTGTCCACCGTCCCACCCACTGCACTTTGTGTTCCTGCCACTTACCTGTTACTTGTCGGTTTGTGCAGCTGTGGCGGACACATGGGTGTGGTGGGTGCTCGTTGTGGCGCTTCTGGCATATTTGGGGACCTGTTGGTGGTTACGTGGCTGGCTGAATGTACACATGTCCCCACGCATCTTACAGTTGTTCTGTTTGGGCTGTGTGTGGTGGTGTCTGTTGCATGTGTGTGTCGTGTATTGTGTGCTGGACATGGGGGTGTTTGTCCCTGGGAGCTGTGGCATGGTGGTAGTGCATGTGAGTACATAGCGGTGTGCTGGTATACATTAGTTTGTACTTACCAGCCTCCACTCCCCTGCTAATCCGGCGAGGATCTCGGGATGTATGATGACTCGCACCTTCTCCTCCCACGCTTTGAAGGTCTTGAAGAGCGCGGGATTCCCTCCGCCAGTGACGGCAGCCAGCTCTCTGTTTTTGCCCTCCTTCTTCTTGACCAGGCTCTTGACGTCATTCCACCGTTTGTTAATTTCGACTCTGTTCCTGGGCAGGGTCCCGACTGCATTGACCTGGTCTACGATCCGGTTCCACATTCTGTTTCTGGTGGCTAGTGGTGTGTGTTGGACCATGTTCCCATAGATTTGTGGGTGCACCTTGATGATCTCGTCGACCATGACCGTCAGCTCAATGGGCGTGAACTTGGGCATTCTTTGTGGTGCCATGGTGTTTGTGGTGCTGGTGCGGTGTGTGTTGTGTAATGTGCAGGGGGTTTGTGGTGCCAGTGTTTGGTGGTGGTGGTGGTGGTGGTTGTGATGTGTGCGTTTCTGTGGTGTGCTGTTGTCCTTGCTGTGTCACTGTGTCCTCTCCTCTCCTCTCTGGTTTGCAATGTTGCAAGGGGTTGTGGTCTGTGGGAGTGCTGCTTTTGTACTTACCTATGTGGGTGTGTCCTCATGGTCTGTTGTTTTCAGGTGTGTTGTGTCTGGGGTTCTGGCCTTTGTAGTTTTTGTTTGTCCGGGGGGTGTTTTCGGGATGTGTACTGTGCTTGTGTATTTGTGCGTGCCTTGCTGTGTGGACTTGTTGGCCATGTTGTGTGCTATTGGTTTTGTGAGCGGATGGTTTCTGTGCAGGGACGTGGGCGCCATGGCTTCTGCCGTGTCGATTCTCATCGGCGTTGTTTGCGCTGGCGGGCGGTATATTTGTAGTTTTCCCGCGCTCATGGCGGTGCGATCGTAATTTCACGTGCGGTGTGTCGGCCGTGAGGGCGGGCGGTTTTGTGTTGTCGTGCGTGTTTCCGTCCGTGGCGGGCGGTTTGACTCCGACTCGGACGATGGCGGGCGGTATTTTGTGTGATTTTTCCGCCGATGGCGGTTTTCGGTTTGTGTAATCGTAATGGCGTGGTCGGTGTTCAGACGGTGTGTGCGGGCGGATTTTTGCCGCTTCCATGCCTGGCGGATTTATTTACGCCGGGTATCGTAATGGGCCCCATAGTTGTTAATAATATCGATTTTTTTTTTTAGTGTTATGTATTTTATATGTATGTTTAACATTTTTTTTAAAGTTTTTTCATAATTTGTAAATATATGTATTAAATGTTTAGAAAATAGTATTTTTTTTAAAGGAAATTTTGCGTTTTAGTATCAGAGCGGGTTGTGGGTTTATAGGGAATAGGGTGGGAAGTAATTTAATTATAATTAATTAATTAATATGTTTTTATTTATTGTTATGCATTGTTAATTT
>CAWUFW010026632.1:0-32138 GCA_963921515.1 Calotriton arnoldi
TGTGTAAGTGGATGCATGGATTTGCGAATAGCTACATGAGTGTCTATATGGGTTATTGATTGGTTCTCTGAGTATCTGTATGGCTGCCTGAGTGTTTGTGTGGGTGGGGTGTGTGTGACTCTGTACATAGATGTGTGAGTGGGTGATTCACTGGGTGCATGATTTCAAGAGTGCATCTGTGATGGACTGCTTGGGTGGGTGAGTGTGTGTATGGGTGTGTTAGTGAGTGAATGTATATCTCAGTGGTACATGTGCGAGTAACTACATATGTAAAAGGCAGTATATATGTGTGTTAGAGTATTTAAATGGCTATAAGTGAGAGTGTGTGATTGTGAGAGTGGCTGTATGGATGCGTGTGTGCTTGTATCAGTTATTGTATAAGAGCGTAAGAATGTGCTAGTATTTGTATGAGTAAGTGAGCTGGTGTGTGTATAACTGTATAGGTGAGTAAATGGGTGTGTGATTAATTTTTTGCATGACTGACTAGGTGTGTGAGTATCTCTATGGATGAGTGGTGGTGTGTGAGTGTTTATATAGGTGTATGAGTGCATATGATAGTCCTGTACTGAGTGACTGTAAGTATGAGTGACTGTACGGGTGAGTGAGTAGATGTGTGTGTGTAGACCTAAGAATCAGTGAGTGGGTATGTAGTTATTGGTATTGGAGTGTGTATGGTTTTGAGAATGGCAGTCTGTAATTTAGAGTGGGTGTATCAAAAGCTATATTAGGGTGTGAGAAGATGCATGAAATTATCACATGGATGATGTCATCAGTGATGTCATTTGAGATGTCATCAGTGATGTCATCAGTGATGTCACTGACCATGTCATGAGTGATGTAATATGTGACGTCATCAGCAGTGCATTGCGGGGCGCGAGTTATAGTTAGCTGAACTAACTATAACGGGGAATTTCTATGGTTTTATACGAGTGAAATGTCCAACTAACTATAACTGTCCCTAAAACCTATGGTTTTTTCAGTGAATTTCAAAGGTTTTTAAATGCTAATTTCTAACTATAACGTGTCTGAAACCTATGGTTTTTCAGTGAATTTCAAAGGTTTTTTAAATGCTAATTTCTAACTATAACGTGCCTGAAACCTATGATTTTTAAGTGAATTTCAAAGGTTTTTTAAATGCTAGTTTCTAACTATGCCTACAGAGGTAGGACATGTGAAGAAAGAAGAAAAAACGCGCAGAAAGAAGCAAAAGAAATGCAGAAAGAAGCAACAGAAGTCCACAAAGAGGAAGAAAAGTGCAGGAAGAAGCAAAAGATGTGCAGAAAGAACCAACATAGGAGCAGAAAGAGGCCATCTTGCAAAATCATCCTGTGCCCACAACTTTTTCAGACGGGTACTGGTGGTAACTGACTCTGACTAACCAGAGTCAGTGCTATGCTAAAAGACACTTAGAATACAGTGAAAACACCTACATACTCTAGGGAACACTATGCGTTGGGGTACCCCTGTGATTAGCATGACCTCCTCTGTAAGTCCCTAGTACATAATAGGGCAGGGGGATTAAAACTACCTCTTAAAACGCGTGTGCAAACGCGCCCCGTGGCGCGTTTTAAGTTGCGGGATTAAGTCCCCTTGAATCCTGAGGGTCCCTGGGGCCCAACTAGCCCCCAGGTACCTACAGTTAGGACCACAGAGCTGAGTTGCAGAGAGGCGTTCCGAGGCCACGCACCTTTTTTCACCTCTCTGCAACGCAACTCTGTTGTGCTTACTGAAGGTACCTGGTGGGCTAGTTGGCCCCCAGGGTCCCTCAGGATTCAAGGGGGCGTGTTTGCGCACATGTCACCTGAGGCCCCGCCCCTCCCTTCACCACTGTGCAAACGTGCCCGTGGCGCGTTTTAAGTTGGGGGATTAGGTCACCTTGAATCCTGAGGGTCCCTGGGGCCCAACTAGCCCACCAAGTACTTCCAGTAAGCACCACAGGCCTGCGTTGCAACGCCTGTAACAAATTGTGTAGTTGTGTTTAGGTAGTGAAGGGGGTCGTGCTGGGGGTAGTGTTTTAGGGTTTAGGGTAGTGCAGTGGTGTTTGTGTAGTGTAGGGGTCATGCTGGGGGTAGATTTAGGGTTTAGGGTAGTGCAGTGGTGTTTGGATAGTGTAGGGAGTCGTGCTGGGGGAGTGTTTTAGGGTTTAGGGTATTACAGTGGTGTTTGGGTAGTGTAGGGGGTTGTGCTGGGGTAGTGTTTTAGGGTTTAGGGTAGTGCAGTGGTGTTTGGGTAGTGTAGGGGGTCGTGCTGGGGGTAGTGGTTTAGGGTTTAGGGTAGTGCAGTGGTGTTTGGGTAGTGTAGGGGTACTGCTGGGGGTAGTGTTTTAGGGTTTAGGGTAGTGCAATGGTGCTTGGGTAGTGTAGGGGGTACTGCTGGGGGTAGTGTTTTAGGGTTTAGGGTAGTGCAGTGGTGTTTGGGTAGTGTAGGTGTTCGTGCTGGGGGTATTGTTTTAGGGTTTAGGGTAGTGCAGTGGTGTTTGTGTAGTGTAGGGGTAGTGTTTTAGGGTTTAGGGTAGTGCAGTGGTGTTTGTGTAGTGTAGGGGGTCGTGCTGGGGGTAGTGTTTTAGTGTTTAGGGTAGTGCAGTGGTCTTTGTGTAGTGTAGGAGGTCGTGTTTTAGGGTTTAGGGTAGTGCAGTGGTGTTCGGGCAGTGTAGGGGGTCGTGCTGGGGGTGGTGTTTCAGGGTTTAGGGCAGTGCAGTGGTGTTCGGGCAGTGTAGGGGGTCTTGCTGGGGGTGGTGTTTCAGGGTTTGGGGCAGTGCAGTGGTGTTTGGGTCGTGCAGGGGGTCATGCTGGGGAGTGTTTTAGGGTTTAGGGCAGTGCAGTGGTGTTCGGGCAGTGTAGGGGGTCGTGCTGGGGGAGTATTTTAGGGTTTAGGGTAGTGCAGTGGTGTTCGGGTAGTGTAGGGGGTCATGCACGGGTGGTGTTTCAGGGTTTAGGGCAGTGCAGTGGTGTTCGGGCAGTGTAGGGGTCGTGCTGGGACTGGTGTTTCAGGGTTTAGGGCAGTGCAGTGGTGTTCGGGCAGTGTAGGGGTCTTGCTGGGGGTGGTGTTTCAGGGTTTAGGGCAGTGCAGTGTGTTCGGGCAGTGTAGGGGGTCTTGCTGGGGGTGATGTTTCAGGGTTTAGGGCAGTGCAGTGGTGTTCGGGCAGTGTAGGGGTCTTGCTGGGGGTAGTTTTTCAGGGTTTAGGGCAGTGCAGTGGTGTTCGTGCAGTGTAGGAGGTCGTGCTGGGGATGGTGTTTCATGGTTTAGGGCAGTGCAGTAGTGTTCAGGCAGTGTAGGGGGTCATGCTGGGGCTGGTGTTTCAGGGTTTAGGGCAGTGCAGGCAGTGGTGCTCGGGCAGTGTAGGGGGTCGTGCTGGGGGTGGTGTTTCTGGGTTTAGGGTAGTGCAGTTGTGTTCGGGCAGTGTAGGGGTTCGTGCTGGGGCTGGTGTTTCAGGGTTTAGGGCAGTGCAGTGGTGTTCGGGCAGTGTAGGGGGTCATGCTGGGGCTAGTGTTTCAGTGTTTTGGGCAGAGCAGTGGTGTTCGGAGTAGTGTAGGGGGTCGTGCTGGGGGTGGTGTTTCAGGGTTTAGGGCACTGGTGTTCGGGCAGTGTAGGGGTCTTGCTGGGGGTGATGTTTCAGGGTTTAGGGTAGTGCAGTGGTGTTCGGGCAGTGTAGGGGTCTTGCTGGGGGCAGTGTTTCAGGGTTTAGGGCAGAGCAATGGTGTTCAGGCAGTGTAGGGGGTTGTGTTGGAGGTGGTGTTTCAGGCTTTAGGGCAGTGCAGTGGTATTCGGGCAGTGTAGGGGTCTTGCTGGGGGTGGTGTTTCAGGGTTTAGGGCAGTGGTGTTCAGGCAGTGTAGGGGGTCGAGCTGGGGGTGGTGTTTCAGGGTTTAGGGCAGTGCAATGGTGTTCGGGCAGTGTAGGGGGTCGTGCAGGGGCTGGTGTTTCAGGGTTTAGGGCAGTGCAGTGGTGTTCGGGCAGTGTAGGGGTCGTGCTGGGGGTGGTGTTTCAGGGTTTAGGGCAGTGCAGTGGTGTTTGGGCAGTGTAGGGGGTCGTGCTGGGGGTGGTGTTTCTGGGTTTAGGGCAGTGTAGTGGTGTTCGGGCAGTGTAGGAGGTCGTGCAGGGGGTGGTGAGTCAGGGTTTAGGGCAGTGCAGTGGTGTTCAGGGAGTGTAGGGGGTCATGCTGGGGGTAGAGTTTTAGGGTTTAAGAGGCAGTGCAGTGGTGTTCGGGCAGTATAGGGCGTCGTGCAGGGGGGTGGTGTTTCAGGGTTTAGGGCAGTGCAGTGGTGCTCGGGCAGTGTAGAGGTCGTGCTGGGGGTGGTGTTTCAGGGTTTAGGGCAGTGCAGTGGTGTTCGGGCAGTGTAGGGTGTCAGTGCTGGGGGTGGTGTTTCAGGGTTTTGGGCAGTGCAGTGGTGTTCGGGCAGTGTAGGTGGTCTTGCTGGGGCTGGTGTTTCCGGGTTTAGTGCAGTGGTGTTCGGGCAGTGTAGGGGGTCTTGCTGGGGGTGGTGTTTCAGTGTTTAGGGCAGTGCAATGGTGTTCGCGCAGTGTAGAGGGGTTTTGCTGGGGCTGATGTTTCAGCATTTAGGGCAGCGCAGTGGTGTTCGGGCAGTGTAGGGGGTCTTGCTGGGGGTGGTGTTTCAGGGTTTAGGGCAGTGCAGTGGTGTTCGGGCAGTGTAGGGGTCTTGCTGGGGCTGGTGTTTCAGGGTTAGGGTAGTGCAGTGGTGTTCGGGCAGTGTAGGGGGTCGTGCTGGGGCTGGTGTTTGAGGGTTTAGGGCAGTGCAGTGGTGTTCGGGCAGTGTAGGGAGTCGTGCTGGGGCTGGTGTTTCAGGGTTTAGGGCAGTGCAGTGGTTTTCAGGCAGTGTAGGCGGTCGTGCTGGGGGTGGTGTTTCAGGGTTTAGGGCAGTGCAGTGGTGTTCGGGCAGTGTAGGGGGTCGTGCTGGGGGTGTTGTTTCAGGGTTTAGGGCAGTGCAGTGGTGTTCGGGCAGTGTAGGGGGTCGTGCTGGGGCTGGTGTTTCAGGGTTTTGGGCAGAGCAGTGGTGTTCGGGCAGTGTAGGGGGTCGTGCTGGGGGTGGTGTTTCTGGGATTAGGGCACTGCAGTATTGTTCGGGCAGTGTAGGGGTCTTGCTGGGGGTGGTGTTTCAGGGTTTAGGGCAGTGGTGTTCGGGCAGTGTAGGGGTCTTGCTGGGTGTGATGTTTCAGGGTTTAGGGCAGTGCAGTGGTGTTCGGGCAGTGTAGGGGTCTTGCTGGGGGTAGTGTTTCAGGGTTTAGGGCAGTGCAGTAGTGTTCGTGCAGTGTAGGGGGTCATGCTGGGGGCGGTGTTTCAGGGTTTAGGGCAGTGCAGTAGTGTTCGGGCAGTGTAGGGGTCGTGCAGGGGGTGGTGTTTCAGGGTTTAGGGCAGTGCAATGGTGTTCGGGCAGTGTAGTGGGTCATGCAGGGGGTGGTGTTTCAGGGTTTAGGGCAGTGCAGTGGTGTTCGGGCAGTGTAGGAGTCGTGCTGGGGCTGGTGTTTCAGGGTTTAGGGCAGTGCAGTGGTGTTCGGGCAGTGTAGGGGGTCTTGCTGGGGGTGGTGTTTCAGGGTTTAGGCAGTGCAGTGGTGTTCAGGCAGTGTAGGGGGTCTTGCTGGGGGTGATGTTTCAGGGTTTAGGGCAGTGCAGTGGTGTTCGGGCAGTGTAGGGGGTCTTGCTGGGGGTAGTGTTTCAGGGTTTAGGGCAGTGCAGGGGTGTTCGGTGCAGTGTAGGGGGTCGTGCTGGGGATGGTGTTTCAGGGTTTAGGCCAGTGCAGTAGTGTTCGGGCAGAGTAGGGGGTCGTGCAGGGGAATGGTGTTTCAGGGTTTAGGGCAGTGCAGTGGTGTTCGGGCAGTGTAGTGGGTCTTGCTGGGGGTGGTGTTTCAGGGTTTAGGGCAGTGCAGGGGTGTTCGGTGCAGTGTAGGGGGTTGTGCTGGGGATGGTGTTTCAGGGTTTAGGCCAGTGCAGTAGTGTTCGGGCAGAGTAGGGGTCGTGCTGGGGAATGGTGTTTCAGGGTTTAGGGCAGTGCAGTGGTGATCGGGCAGTGTAGTGGGTCATGCAGGGGTGGTGTTTCAGGGTTTAGGGCAGTGCAGTGGTGTTCGGGCAATGTAGGGGGTCGTGCTGGGGCTGGTGTTTCAGGGTTTAGGGCAGTGCAGTGGTGTTCGGGCAGTGTAGGGTGTCGTGCTGGGGGTGGTGTTTCAGGGTTTTGGGCAGTGCAGTGGTGTTCGGGCAGTGTAGGTGGTCTTGCTGGGGCTGGTGTTTCCGGGTTTAGTGCAGTGGTGTTCGGGCAGTGTAGGGGGTCTTGCTGGGGTGGTGTTTCAGTGTTTAGGGCAGTGCAATGGTGTTCGCGCAGTGTAGGGGTTTTGCTGGGGCTGATGTTTCAGCATTTAGGGCAGCGCAGTGGTGTTCGGGCAGTGTAGGGGGTCTTGCTGGGGGTGGTGTTTCAGGGTTTAGGGCAGTGCAGTGGTGTTCGGGCAGTGTAGGGGGTCTTGCTGGGGCTGGTGTTTCAGGGTTAGGGTAGTGCAGTGGTGTTCGGGCAGTGTAGGGGGTCGTGCTGGGGCTGGTGTTTGAGGGTTTAGGGCAGTGCAGTGGTGTTCGGGCAGTGTAGGGGGTCGTGCTGGGGCTGGTGTTTCAGGGTTTAGGGCAGTGCAGTGGTTTTCAGGCAGTGTGGCGGTCGTGCTGGGGGTGGTGTTTCAGGGTTTAGGGCAGTGCAGTGGTGTTCGGGCAGTGTAGGGGGTCGTGCTGGGGTGTTGTTTCAGGGTTTAGGGCAGTGCAGTGGTGTTCGGGCAGTGTAGGGGTCGGTGCTGGGGCTGGTGTTTCAGGGTTTTGGGCAGAGCAGTGGTGTTCGGGCAGTGTAGGGGGTCGTGCTGGGGGAGGTGTTTCTGGGTTTAGGGCACTGAGTATTGTTCGGGCAGTGTAGGGGGTCTTGCTGGGGGTGGTGTTTCAGGGTTTAGGGCAGTGGTGTTCGGGCAGTGTAGGGGGTCTTGCTGGGTGTGATGTTTCAGGGTTTAGGGCAGTGCAGTGGTGTTCGGGCAGTGTAGGGGTCTTGCCGGGGGTAGTGTTTCAGGGTTTAGGGCAGTGCAGTAGTGTTCGGTGCAGTGTAGGGGTCATGCTGGGGGCGGTGTTTCAGGGGTTTAGGGCAGTGCAGTGGTGTTCGGGCAGTGTAGGGGGTCGTGCAGGGGTGGTGTTTCAGGGTTTAGGGCAGTGCAATGGTGTTCGGGCAGTGTAGGGGGTCGTGCTGGGGGTGGTGTTTCAGGGTTTAGGGCAGTGCAGTGGTGTTCGGGCAGTGTAGTGGGTCATGCAGGGGTGGTGTTTCAGGGGTTTAGGGCAGTGCAGTGGTGTTCGGGCAATGTAGGGGTCTTGCTGGGGGTGGTGTTTCAGGGTTTAGGGCAGTGCAGTGGTGTTCGGGCAGTGTAGGGGGTCTTGCTGGGGGTGGTGTTTCAGGGTTTAGGGCAGTGGTGTTCAGGCAGTGTAGGGGTCTTGCTGGGGGTGATGTTTCAGGGTTTAGGGCAGTGCAGTGGTGTTCGGGCAGTGTAGGGGGTCTTGCTGGGGTAGTGTTTCAGGGTTTAGGGCAGTGCAGGGGTGTTCGTGCAGTGTGAGGGGGTCGTGCTGGGGATGGTGTTTCAGGGTTTAGGCCAGTGCAGTAGTGTTCGGGCAGAGTAGGGGGTCGGTGCAGGGGGAATGGTGTTTCAGGGTTTAGGGCAGTGCAGTGGTGTTCGGGCAGTGTAGTGGGTCTTGCTGAGGTGGTGTTTCAGGGTTTAGGGCAGTGCAGGGGTGTTCGGTGCAGTGTAGGGGGTTGTGCTGGGGATGGTGTTTCAGGGTTTAGGCCAGTGCAGTAGTGTTCGGGCAGAGTAGGGGGTCGTGCAGGGGAATGGTGTTTCAGGGTTTAGGGCAGTGCAGTGGTGTTCGGGCAGTGTAGTGGGTCATGCAGGAGGTGGTGTTTCAGGGTTTAGGGCAGTGCAGTGGTGTTCGGGCAATGTAGGGGGTCGTGCTGGGGCTGGTGTTTCAGGGTTTAGGGCAGTGCAGTGGTGTTCGGGCAGTGTGGCGGTCTTGCTGGGGGTGGTGTTTCAGGGTTTAGGGCAGTGGTGTTCGGGCAGTGTAGGGGTCTTGCTGGGGGTGATGTTTCAGGGTTTAAGGCAGTGCAGTGGTGTTCGGGCAGTGTAGGCTGTCGTGCTGGGGGTGGTGTTTCAGGGTTTAGGGCAGTGCAGTGGTGTTCGGGCAGTGTAGGGGGTCATGCACGGGGTGGTGTTTCAGGGTTTAGGGCAGTGCAGTGGTGTTCGGGCAGTGTAGGGAGGTTGTGCTGGGGCTGGTGTTTCAGGGTTTAGGGCAGTGCAATGGTGTTCTGGCAGTGTAGGGGGTCGTGCTGGGGCTAGTGTTTCAGGGTTTAGGGCAGTGCAGTGGTGTTCATGCAGTGTGAGAGTCGTGCTGGGGATGGTGTTTCATGGTTTAGGGCAGTGCAGTAGTGTTCAGGCAGTGTAGGGGGCTCATGCTGGGGCTGGTGTTTCAGGGGTTTAGGGCAGTGCAGGCAGTGGTGCTCGGGCAGTGTAGGGGGTCATGCTGGGGTGGTGTTTCTGGGTTTAGGGTAGTGCAGTTGTGTTCGGGCAGTGTAGGGGTTCGTGCTGGGGCTGGTGTTTCAGGGTTTAGGGCAGTGCAGTGGTGTTCGGGCAGTGTAGGGGTCATGCTGGGGCTAGTGTTTCAGTGTTTAGGGCAGAGCAGTGGTGTTCGAGTAGTGTAGGGGTCGTGCTGGGGGTGGTGTTTCAGGGTTTAGGGCACTGGTGTTCTGGCAGTGTAGGGGTCTTGCTGTGGGTGATGTTTCAGGGTTTAGGGTAGTGCAGTGGTGTTCGGGCAGTGTAGGGGTCTTGCTGGGGCAGTGTTTCAGGGTTTAGGGCAGAGCAATGGTGTTCAGGCAGTGTAGGGGGTTGTGTTGGAGGTGGTGTTTCAGGCTTTAGGGCAGTGCAGTGGTATTCGGGCAGTGTAGGGGTCTTGGTGGGGGTGGTGTTTCAGGGTTTAGGGCAGTGGTGTTCAGGCAGTGTAGGGTGTCGAGCTGGGGGTGGTGTTTCAGGGTTTAGGGCAGTGCAATGGTGTTCGGGCAGTGTAGGGGGTCGTGCAGGGGCTGGTGTTTCAGGGTTTAGGGCAGTGCAGTGGTGTTCGGGCAGTGTAGGGGTCGTGCTGGGGGTGGTGTTTCAGGGTTTAGGGCAGTGCAGTGGTGTTTGGGCAGTGTAGGGGGTCGTGCTGGGGGTGGTGTTTCTGGGTTTAGGGCAGTGTAGTGGTGTTCGGGCAGTGTAGGAGGTCGTGCAGGGGGGTGGTGAGTCAGGGTTTTGGGCAGTGCAGTGGTGTTCGGGCAGTGTAGGGGGTCATGCTGGGGGTAGAGTTTTAGGGTTTAGGGCAGTGCAGTGGTGTTCGGGCAGTATAGGGCGTCGTGCAGGGGGTGGTGTTTCAGGGTTTAGGGCAGTGCAGTGGTGCTCGGGCAGTGTAGGGGTCGTGCTGGGGTGGTGTTTCAGGGTTTAGGGCAGTGCAGTGGTGTTCGGGCAGTGTAGGGTGTACGTGCTGAGGGTGGTGTTTCAGGGTTTTGGGCAGTGCAGTGGTGTTCGGGCAGTGTAGGTGGTCTTGCTGGGGCTGGTGTTTCCGGGTTTAGTGCAGTGGTGTTCGGGCAGTGTAGGGGGTCTTGCTGGGGGTGGTGTTTCAGTGTTTAGGGCAGTGCAATGGTGTTCGCGCAGTGTGGGGGGTTTTGCTGGGGCTGATGTTTCAGCATTTAGGGCAGCGCAGTGGTGTTCGGGCAGTGTAGGGGGTCGTGCTGGGGGTGTTGTTTCAGGGTTTAGGGCAGTGCAGTGGTGTTCGGGCAGTGTAGGGGGTCGTGCTGGGGCTGGTGTTTCAGGGTTTTGGGCAGAGCAGTGGTGTTCGGGCAGTGTAGGGGGTCGTGCTGGGGGTGGTGTTTCTGGGTTTAGGGCACTGAAGTATTGTTCGGGCAGTGTAGGGGGTCTTGCTGGGGGTGGTGTTTCAGGGTTTAGGGCAGTGGTGTTCGGGCAGTGTAGGGGTCTTGCTGGGTGTGATGTTTCAGGGTTTAGGGCAGTGCAGTGGTGTTCGGGCAGTGTAGGGGTCTTGCTGGGGGTAGTGTTTCAGGGTTTAGGGCAGTGCAGTAGTGTTCGGTGCAGTGTAGGGGGTCATGCTGGGGGCGGTGTTTCAGGAGTTTAGGGCAGTGCAGTAGTGTTCGGGCAGTGTAGGGGGTCGTGCAGGGGGTGGTGTTTCAGGGTTTAGGGCAGTGCAATGGTGTTCGGGCAGTGTAGGGGGTCGTGCTGGGGGTGGTGTTTCAGGGTTTAGGGCAGTGCAGTGGTGTTTGGGCAGTGTAGTGGGTCATGCAGGGGGTGGTGTTTCAGGGTTTAGGGCAGTGCAGTGGTGTTCGGGCAATGTAGGGGGTCGTGCTGGGGCTGGTGTTTCAGGGTTTAGGGCAGTGCAGTGGTGTTCGGGCAGTGTAGGGGTCTTGCTGGGGGTGGTGTTTCAGGGTTTAGGGCAGTGGTGTTCAGGCAGTGTAGGGGTCTTGCTGGGGGTGATGTTTCAGGGTTTAGGGCAGTGCAGTGGTGTTCGGGCAGTGTAGGGGTCTTGCTGGGGGTAGTGTTTCAGGGTTTAGGGCAGTGCAGGGGTGTTCGTGCAGTGTAGGGGTCGTGCTGGGGATGGTGTTTCAGGGTTTAGGCCAGTGCAGTAGTGTTCGGGCAAAGTAGGGGGTCGTGCAGGGGGAATGGTGTTTCAGGGTTTAGGGCAGTGCAGTGGTGTTCGGGCAGTGTAGTGGGTCTTGCTGGGGGTGGTGTTTCAGGGTTTAGGGCAGTGCAGGGGTGTTCGGTGCAGTGTAGGTGGTTGTGCTGGGGATGGTGTTTCAGGATTTAGGCCAGTGCAGTAGTGTTCGGGCAGAGTAGGGGGTGGCGTGCAGGGGGAATGGTGTTTCAGGGTTTAGGGCAGTGCAGTGGTGTTCGGGCAGTGTAGTGGGTCATGCAGGGGGTGGTGTTTCAGGGTTTAGGGCAGTGCAGTGGTGTTCGGGCAATGTAGGGGGTCGTGCTGGGGCTGGTGTTTCAGGGGTTTAGGGCAGTGCAGTGGTGTTCGGGCAGTGTAGGGTGTCTTCCTGGTGGTGGTGTTTCAGGGTTTTGGGCAGTGCAGTGGTGTTCGGGCAGTGTAGGTGGTCTTGCTGGGGCTGGTGTTTCCGGGTTTAGTGCAGTGGTGTTCGGGCAGTGTAGGGGTCTTGCTGGGGGTGGTGTTTCAGTGTTTAGGGCAGTGCAATGGTGTTCGCGCAGTGTAGGGGGTTTTGCTGGGGCTGATGTTTCAGCATTTAGGGCAGCGCAGTGGTGTTCGGGCAGTGTAGGGGTCTTGCTGGGGGTGGTGTTTCAGGGTTTAGGGCAGTGCAGTGGTGTTCGGGCAGTGTAGGGGGTCTTGCTGGGGCTGGTGTTTCAGGGTTAGGGTAGTGCAGTGGTGTTCGGGCAGTGTAGGGGTCGTGCTGGGGCTGGTGTTTGAGGGTTTAGGAGCAGTGCAGTGGTGTTCGGGCAGTGTAGGGGGTCGTGCTGGGGCTGGTGTTTCAGGGTTTTGGGCAGTGCAGTGGTGTTCGGACAGTGTAGGGGGTCATGCTGGGGGTAGAGTTTTAGGGTTTAGGGCAGTGCAGTGGTGTTCGGGCAGTATAGGGGCGTCGTGCAGGGGGGTGGTGTTTCAGGGTTTAGGGCAGTGCAGTGGTGCTCGGGCAGTGTAGGGGTCGTGCTGGGGGTGGTGTTTCAGGGTTTAGGGCAGTGCAGTGGTGTTCGGGCAGTGTAGGGTGTCGTGCTGGGGGTGGTGTTTCAGGGTTTTGGGCAGTGCAGTGGTGTTCGGGCAGTGTAGGTGGTCTTGCTGGGGCTGGTGTTTCCGGGTTTAGTGCAGTGGTGTTCGGGCAGTGTAGGGGTCTTGCTGGGGGTGGTGTTTCAGTGTTTAGGGCAGTGCAATGGTGTTCGCGCAGTGTAGGGGGTTTTGCTGGGGCTGATGTTTCAGCATTTAGGGCAGCGCAGTGGTGTTCGGGCAGTGTAGGGAGTCGTGCTGGGGTGTTGTTTCAGGGTTTAGGGCAGTGCAGTGGTGTTCGGGCAGTGTAGGGGTCGTGCTGGGGCTGGTGTTTCAGGGTTTTGGGCAGAGCAGTGGTGTTCGGGCAGTGTAGGGGTCGTGCTGGGGGTGGTGTTTCTGGGTTTAGGGCACTGAAGTATTGTTCGGGCAGTGTAGGGGTCTTGCTGGGGTGGTGTTTCAGGGTTTAGGGCAGTGGTGTTCGGGCAGTGTAGGGGTCTTGCTGGGTGTGATGTTTCAGGGTTTAGGGCAGTGCAGTGGTGTTCGGGCAGTGTAGGGGTCTTGCTGGGGGTAGTGTTTCAGGGTTTAGGGCAGTGCAGTAGTGTTCGTGCAGTGTAGGGGGTCATGCTGGGGCGGTGTTTCAGGGTTTAGGGCAGTGCAGTAGTGTTCGGGCAGTGTAGGGGTCGTGCAGGGGTGGTGTTTCAGGGTTTAGGGCAGTGCAATGGTGTTCGGGCAGTGTAGGGGGTCGTGCTGGGGTGGTGTTTCAGGGTTTAGGGCAGTGCAGTGGTGTTTGGGCAGTGTAGTGGGTCATGCAGGGGGTGGTGTTTCAGGGTTTAGGGCAGTGCAGTGGTGTTCGGGCAATGTAGGGGGTCGTGCTGGGGCTGGTGTTTCAGGGTTTAGGGCAGTGCAGTGGTGTTCGGAGCAGTGTAGGGGTCTTGCTGGGGGTGGTGTTTCAGGGTTTAGGGCAGTGGTGTTCAGGCAGTGTAGGGGTCTTGCTGGGGGTGATGTTTCAGGGTTTAGGGCAGTGCAGTGGTGTTCGGGCAGTGTAGGGGTCTTGCTGGGGGTAGTGTTTCAGGGTTTAGGGCAGTGCAGGGGTGTTCGTGCAGTGTAGGGGGTCGTGCTGGGGATGGTGTTTCAGGGTTTAGGCCAGTGCAGTAGTGTTCGGGCAAAGTAGGGGGTCGTGCAGGGGGAATGGTGTTTCAGGGTTTAGGGCAGTGCAGTGGTGTTCGGGCAGTGTAGTGGGTCTTGCTGGGGGTGGTGTTTCAGGGTTTAGGGCAGTGCAGGGGTGTTCGTGCAGTGTAGGTGGTTGTGCTGGGGATGGTGTTTCAGGGTTTAGGCCAGTGCAGTAGTGTTCGGGCAGAGTAGGGAGTCGTGCAGGGGAATGGTGTTTCAGGGTTTAGGGCAGTGCAGTGGTGTTCGGGCAGTGTAGTGGGTCATGCAGGGGGTGGTGTTTCAGGGTTTAGGGCAGTGCAGTGGTGTTCGGGCAATGTAGGGGGTCGTGCTGGGGCTGGTGTTTCAGGGTTTAGGGCAGTGCAGTGGTGTTCGGGCAGTGTAGGGTGTCTTCCTGGTGGTGGTGTTTCAGGGTTTTGGGCAGTGCAGTGGTGTTCGGGCAGTGTAGGTGGTCTTGCTGGGGCTGGTGTTTCCGGGTTTAGTGCAGTGGTGTTCGGGCAGTGTAGGGGTCTTGCTGGGGGTGGTGTTTCAGTGTTTAGGGCAGTGCAATGGTGTTCGCGCAGTGTAGGGGGTTTGCTGGGGCTGATGTTTCAGCATTTAGGGCAGCGCAGTGGTGTTCGGGCAGTGTAGGGGTCTTGCTGGGGGTGGTGTTTCAGGGGTTTAGGGCAGTGCAGTGGTGTTCGGGCAGTGTAGGGGGTCTTGCTGGGGCTGGTGTTTCAGGGTTAGGAGTAGTGCAGTGGTGTTCGGGCAGTGTAGGGGGTCGTGCTGGGGCTGGTGTTTGAGGGTTTAGGGCAGTGCAGTGGTGTTCGGGCAGTGTAGGGGGTCGTGCTGGGGCTGGTGTTTCAGGGTTTAGGGCAGTGCAGTGGTTTTCAGGCAGTGTAGGCGGTCGTGCTGGGGGTGGTGTTTCAGGGTTTAGGGCAGTGCAGTGGTGTTCGGGCAGTGTAGGGGTCGTGCTGGGGGTGTTGTTTCAGGGTTTAGGGCAGTGCAGTGGTGTTCGGGCAGTGTAGGGGGTGGCGTGCTGGGGCTGGTGTTTCAGGGTTTTGGGCAGAGCAGTGGTGTTCGGGCAGTGTAGGGGGTCGTGCTGGGGGTGGTGTTTCTGGGTTTAGGGCACTGAAGTATTGTTCGGGCAGTGTAGGGGTCTTGCTGGGGGTGGTGTTTCAGGGTTTAGGGCAGTGGTGTTCGGGCAGTGTAGGGGTCTTGCTGGGTGTGATGTTTCAGGGTTTAGGGCAGTGCAGTGGTGTTCGGGCAGTGTAGGGGGTCTTGCTGGGGGTAGTGTTTCAGGGTTTAGGGCAGTGCAGTAGTGTTCGTGCAGTGTAGGGGGTCATGCTGGGGCGGTGTTTCAGGGTTTAGGGCAGTGCAGTAGTGTTCGGGCAGTGTAGGGGGTCGTGCAGGGGGTGGTGTTTCAGGGTTTAGGGCAGTGCAATGGTGTTCGGGCAGTGTAGGGGGTCGTGCTGGGGGTGGTGTTTCAGGGTTTAGGGCAGTGCAGTGGTGTTCGGGCAGTGTAGTGGGTCATGCAGGGAGTGGTGTTTCAGGGTTTAGGGCAGTGCAGTGGTGTTCGGGCAATGTAGGGGGTCGTGCTGGGGCTGGTGTTTCAGGGCTTAGGGCAGTGCAGTGGTGTTCGGGCAGTGTAGGGGTCTTGCTGGGGGTGGTGTTTCAGGGTTTAGGGCAGTGGTGTTCAGGCAGTGTAGGGGGTCTTGCTGGGGGTGATGTTTCAGGGTTTAGGGCAGTGCAGTGGTGTTCGGGCAGTGTGAGGGGTCTTGCTGGGGGTAGTGTTTCAGGGTTTAGGGCAGTGCAGGGTGTTCGGTGCAGTGTGGGGGTCGATGCTGGGGATGGTGTTTCAGGGTTTAGGCCAGTGCAGTAGTGTTCGGGCAGAGTAGGGGGTCGTGCAGGGGAATGGTGTTTCAGGGTTTAGGGGCAGTGCAGTGGTGTTCGGGCAGTGTAGTGGGTCTTGCTGGGGGTGGTGTTTCAGGGTTTAGGGCAGTGCAGGGGTGTTCGTGCAGTGTAGGGGTTGTGCTGGGGATGGTGTTTCAGGGTTTAGGCCAGTGCAGTAGTGTTCGGGCAGAGTAGGGGGTCGTGCAGGGGAATGGTGTTTCAGGGTTTAGGGCAGTGCAGTGGTGTTCGGGCAGTGTAGTGGGTCATGCAGGGGGTGGTGTTTCAGGGTTTAGGGCAGTGCAGTGGTGTTCGGGCAGTGTAGGGGGTCGTGCTGGGGCTGGTGTTTCAGGGTTTAGGGCAGTGCAGTGGTGTTCGGGCAGTGTAGGCGGTCTTGCTGGGGGTGGTGTTTCAGGGTTTAGGGCAGTGGTGTTCGGGCAGTGTAGGGGTCTTGCTGGGGGTGATGTTTCAGGGGTTTAAGGCAGTGCAGTGGTGTTCGGGCAGTGTAGGGTGTCGTGCTGGGGGTGGTGTTTCAGGGTTTAGGGCAGTGCAGTGGTGTTCGGGCAGTGTAGGGGGTCATGCACGGGGTGGTGTTTCAGGGTTTAGGGCAGTGCAGTGGTGTTCGGGCAGTGTAGGGGGTTGTGCTGGGGCTGGTGTTTCAGGGTTTAGGGCAGTGCAATGGTGTTCTGGCAGTGTAGGGGGTCGTGCTGGGGCTAGTGTTTCACGGTTTAGGGCAGTGCAGTGGTGTTCGGGCAGTGTAGGGGGTCATGCTGGGGCTGGTGTTTCAGGGTTTAGGGGCAGTGCAGTGGTGTTCGGTGCAGTGTAGGTGGTCGTGCTGGGGCTGGTGTTTCAGGGTTTAGGGCAGTGCAGTGGTGTTCGGGCAGTGTAGGGGGTCATGCTGGGGCTGGTGTTTCAGGGTTTAGGGCAGTGCAGTGGTGCTCAGGCAGTGTAGGGGGTCGTGCTGGGGGTGGTGTTTATGGGTTTAGGGTAGTGCAGTGGTGTTCAGGCAGTGTAGGGGTCGTGCTGGGGCTGGTGTTTCAGGGTTTACGGCAGTGCAGTGGTGTTCAGGCAGTGTAGGGGGTCGTGCTGGGGCTGGTGTTTTAGGGTTTAGGGCAGTGCAGTGGTTTTCGGGCAGTGTAGGGGGTCTTGCTGGGGGTAGTTTTTCAGGGTTTATGGCAGTGCAGTGGTGTTCGTGCAGTGTATGGGGTCGTGCTGGGGATGGTGTTTCATGGTTTAGGGCAGTGCAGTAGTGTTCAGGCAGTGTAGGGGGTCGTGCTGGGGCTGGTGTTTCAGGGGTTTAGGGCAGTGCAGTGGTGTTCGGGCAGTGTAGGGGTCATGCTGGGGCTGGTGTTTCAGTGTTTTGGGCAGAGCAGTGGTGTTCGGGCAGTGTAGGGGGTCGTGCTGGGGGTGGTGTTTCAGGGATTAGGGCAGTGCAGTGGTGTTCGAGGCAGTGTAGGGGGTCGTGCTGGGGTGGTGTTTCAGGGTTTAGGGCAGTGGTGTTCGGGCAGTGTAGGGGGTCTTGCTGGGGTGATGTTTCAGGGTTTAGGGCAGTGCAGTGTTGTTCGGGCAGTGTAGGGGTTGTGTTGGAGGTGGTGTTTCAGGCTTTAGGGCAGTGCAGTGGTATTCGGGCAGTGTGAGGGGTCTTGCTGGGGGTGGTGTTTCAGGGTTTAGGGCAGTGGTGTTCAGGCAGTGTAGGGGGTCGTGCTGGGGGTGGTGTTTCAGGGTTTAGGGCAGTGCAGTGGTGTTCGGCCAGTGTAGGGGTCGTGCAGGAGCTGGTGTTTCAGGGTTTAGGGCAGTGCAGTGGTGTTTGGGCAGTGTAGGGGTCGTGCTGGGGGTGGTGTTTCAGGGTTTAGGGCAGTGCAGTGGTGTTTGGGCAGTGTAGGGGGTCGGTGCTGGGGGTGGTGTTTCTGGGTTTAGGGCAGTGTAGTGGTGTTCGGGCAGTGTAGGGGAGTGGAGTGCAGGGGGTGGTGAGTCAGGGTTTAGGGCAGTGCAGTGGTGTTCGGGCAGTGTAGGGGGTCATGCTGGGGGTAGAGTTTGAGGGTTTAGGGCAGTGCAGTGGTGTTCGGGCTGTGTAGGGGGTCGTGCAGGGGGGTGGTGTTTCAGGGTTTAGGGCAGTGCAGTGGTGTTCGGGCAGTGTATGGGTCGTGCTGTGGGTGGTGTTTCAGGGTTTAGGGCAGTGCAGTGGTGTTCGGGCAGTGTAGGGTGTCGTGCTGGGGGTGGTGTTTCAGGGTTTTGGGCAGTGCAGTGGTGTTCGGGCAGTGTAGGTGGTCTTGCTGGGGCTGGTGTTTCCGGGTTTAGTTTAGTGGTGTTCGGGCAGTGTAGGGGTCTTGCTGGGGTGGTGTTTCAGGGTTTAGGGAAGTGCAATGGTGTTCGCGCAGTGTAGGGGTCTTGCTGGGGCTGATGTTTCAGCGTTTAGGGCAGCGCAGTGGTGTTCGGGCAGTGTAGGGGGTCTTGCTGGGGGTGGTGTTTCAGGGTTTAGGGCAGTGCAGTGGTGTTCGGGCAGTGTAGGGGTCTTGCTGGGGCTGGTGTTTCAGGGTTTAGGGCAGTGCAGTTGTGTTCGGGCAGTGTAGGGGGTGTTGCTGGGGCTGGTGTTTCAGGGTTTAGGGTAGTGCAGTGGTGTTCGGGCAGTGTAGGGGGTCGTGCTGGGAGCTGGTGTTTGAGGGTTTAGGGCAGTGCAGTGGTGTTCGGGCAGTGTAGGGGGTCGTGCTGGGGCTGGTGTTTCAGGGTTTAGGGCAGTGCAGTGGTTTTCAGGCAGTGTGGCGGTCGTGCTGGGGGTGGTGTTTCAGGGTTTAGGGCAGTGCAGTGGTGTTCGGGCAGTGTAGGGGGTCGTGCTGGGGGTGGTGTTTCAGGGTTTAGGGCAGTGCAGTGGTGTTCAGGCAGTGTAGGGGGTCTTGCTGGGGGCAGTGTTTCAGAGTTTAGGGCAGAGCAATGGTGTTCAGGCAGTGTAGGGGGTTGTGTTGGAGGTGGTGTTTCAGGCTTTAGGGCAGTGCAGTGGTATTCGGGCAGTGTAGGGGGTCTTGCTGGGGTGGTGTTTCAGGGTTTAGGGCAGTGGTGTTCAGGCAGTGTAGGGGTCGTGCTGGGGGTGGTGTTTCAGGGGTTTAGGGCAGTGCAGTGGTGTTCGGCCAGTGTAGGGGGTCGTGCAGGAGCTGGTGTTTCAGGGTTTAGGGCAGTGCAGTGGTGTTCGGGCAGTGTAGGGGGTCGTGCTGGGGGTGGTGTTTCAGGGTTTAGGGCAGTGCAGTGGTGTTTGGGCAGTGTAGGGAGTCGTGCTGGGGGTGGTGTTTCTGGGTTTAGGGCAGTGTAGTGGTGGTCGGGCAGTGTAGGGGGTCGTGCAGGGGGTGGTGAGTCAGGGTTTAGGGCAGTGCAGAGGTGTTCGGGCAGTGTAGGGGGTCATGCTTGGGGTAGAGTTTTAGGGTTTAGGGTAGTGCAGTGGTGTTCGGGCTGTGTAGGGGGTCATGCAGGGGGTGGTGTTTCAGGGTTTAGGGCAGTGCAGTGGTGTTCGGGCAGTGTAGGGGTCGTGCTGGGGGTGGTGTTTCAGGGTTTAGGGCAGTGAAGTGGTGTTCGGGCAGTGTAGGGTGTCGTGCTGGGGGTGGTGTTTCAGGGTTTTGGGCAGTGCAGTGGTGTTCGGGCAGTGTAGGGGGTCTTGCTGGGGCTGGTGTTTCCGGGTTTAGTGCAGTGGTGTTCGGGCAGTGTAGGGGGTCTTGCTGGGGGTGGTGTTTCAGGGTTTAGGGCAGTGCAATGGTGTTCGCGCACTGTAGGGGGTCTTGCTGGGGCTGATGTTTCAGCGTTTAGGGCAGCGCAGTGGTGTTCGGGCAGTGTAGGGGTCTTGCTGGGGGTGGTGTTTCAGGGTTTAGGGCAGTGCAGTGGTGTTCGGGCAGTGTAGGGGGTCTTGCTGGGGCTGGTGTTTCAGGGTTTAGGGCAGTGCAGTGGTGTTCGGGCAGTGTAGGGGGTGTTGCTGGGGCTGGTGTTTCAGGGTTTAGGGTAGTGCAGTGGTGTTCGGGCAGTGTAGGGGGTCGTGCTGGGGCTGGTGTTTGAGGGTTTAGGGCAGTGCAGTGGTGTTCGGGCAGTGTAGGGGGTCGTGCTGGGGCTGGTGTTTCAGGGTTTAAGGGCAGTGCAGTGGTTTTCGGGCAGTGTAGGAGGTCGTGCTGGGGGTGGTATTTCAGGGGTTTAGGGCAGTGAGTGGTGTTCGGGCAGTGTAGGGAGTCGTGCTGGGGGTGGTGTTTCAGGGTTTAGGGCAGTGCAGTGGTGTTCGGGCAGTGTAGGGGGTCGTGCTGGTCCTGGTGTTTCAGGGTTTTGGGCAGAGCAGTGGTGTTCGGGCAGTGTAGGGGTCGTGCTGGGGGTGGTGTTTTAGGGTTTAGGGCACTGCAGTGTTGTTCGGGCAGTGTAGGGGTCTTGCTGGGGGTGGTGTTTCAGGGTTTAGGGCAGTGGTGTTCGGGCAGTGTAGGGGTCTTGCTGGGGGTGATGTTTCAGGGTTTAGGGCAGTGCAGTGGTGTTCGGGCAGTGTAGGGGGTCTTGCTGGGGCTGGTGTTTCAAGGTTTAGGGCAGTGCAGTAGTGTTCGTGCAGTGTAGGGGTTCATGCTGGGGGCGTTGTTTCAGGGTTTAGGGCAGTGCAGTAGTGTTCGGGCAGTGTAGGGGGTCGTGCAGGGGGTGGTGTTTCAGGGTTTAGGGCAGTGCAATGGTGTTCGGGCAGTGTAGGGGGTCGTGCTGGGGTGGTGTTTCAGGGTTTAGGGCAGTGCAGTGGTGTTCGGGCAGTGTAGTGGGTCATGCAGGGGGTGGTGTTTCAGGGTTTAGGGCAGTGCAGTGGTGTTCGGGCAGTGTAGGGGGTCTTGCTGGGGTGGTGTTTCAGGGTTTAGGGCAGTGGTGTTCGGGCAGTGTAGGGGTCTTGCTGGGGGTGATGTTTCAGGGTTTAGGGCAGTGCAGTGGTGTTCGGGCAGTGTAGGGGTCTTGCTGGTGGTAGTGTTTCAGGGTTTAGGGCAGTGCAGGGGTGTTCGGTGCAGTGTAGGGGGTCGTGCTGGGGATGGTGTTTCAGGGTGTAGGCCAGTGCAGTAGTGTTCGGGCAGAGTAAGGGGTCGTGCAGGGGAATGGTGTTTCAGGGTTTAGGGCAGTGCAGTGGTGTTCGGGCAGTGTAGTGGGTCATGCAGGGGGTGGTGTTTCAGGGTTTAGGGCAGTGCAGTGGTGTTCGGGCAATGTAGGGGGTCATGCTGGGGCTGGTGTTTCAGGAGTTTAGGGCAGTGCAGTGGTGTTCGGGCAGTGTAGGGGTCTTGCTGGGGTGGTGTTTCAGGGTTTAGGGCAGTGGTGTTCGGGCAGTGTAGGGGGTCTTGCTGGGGGTGATGTTTCAGGGTTTAGGGCAGTGCAGTGGTGTTCGGGCAGTGTAGGGGGTCGTGCTGGGGTGGTGTTTCAGGGTTTAGGGCAGTGCAGTGGTGTTCGGGCAGTGTTGGGGGTCGTGCACGGGGTGGTGTTTCAGGGTTTAGGGCAGTGCAGTGGTGTTCGGGCAGTGTAGGGGGTTGTGCTGGGGGTGGTGTTTCAGGGTTTAGGGCAGTGCAATGGTGTTCTGGCAGTGTAGGGGGTCGTGCTGGGGCTAGTGTTTCACGGTTTAGGGCAGTGCAGTGGTGTTCGGGCAGTGTAGGGGGTCATGCTGGGGCTGGTGTTTCAGGGTTTAGGGCAGTGCAGTGGTGTTCGTGCAGTGTAGGTGGTCGTGCTGGGGCTGGTGTTTCAGGGTTTAGGGCAGTGCAGTGGTGTTCGGGCAGTGTAGGGGGTCATGCTGGGGCTGGTGTTTCAGGGTTTAGGGCAGTGCAGTGGTGCTCAGGCAGTGTAGGGGGTCGTGCTGGGGGTGGTGTTTATGGGTTTAGGGTAGTGCAGTGGTGTTCGGGCAGTGTAGGGGGTCGTGCTGGGGCTGGTGTTTCAGGGTTTAGGGCAGTGCAGTAGTTTTCGGGCAGTGTAGGGGGTCTTGCTGGGGGTGGTGTTTCAGTGTTTAGGGCAGTGCAATGGTGTTCGCGCAGTGTAGGGGGTTTTGCTGGGGCTGATGTTTCAGCGTTTAGGGCAGCGCAGTGGTGTTCGGGCAGTGTAGGGGGTCTTGCTGGGGGTGGTGTTTCAGGGTTTAGGGCAGTGCAGTGGTGTTCGGGCAGTGTAGGGGGTCTTGCTGGGGCTGGTGTTTCAGGGTTAGGGTAGTGCAGTGGTGTTCGGGCAGTGTAGGGGGTCGTGCTGGGGCTGGTGTTTCAGGGTTTAGGGCAGTGCAGTGGTTTTCAGGCAGTGTAGGTGGTCATGCTGGGGGTGGTGTTTCAGGGTTTAGGGCAGTGCAGTGGTGTTCGGGCATTGTAGGGGTCATGCTGGGGGGTTGTTTCAGGGTTTAGGGCAGTGCAGTGGTGTTCGGGCAGTGTAGGGGGTCGTGCTGGGGCTGGTGTTTCAGGGTTTTGGGCAGAGCAGTGGTGTTCGGGCAGTGTAGGGGTCGTGCTGGAGGTGGTATTTTAGGGTTTAGGGCACTGAAGTATTATTCGGGCAGTGTAGGGGGTCTTGCTGGGGGTGGTGTTTCAGGGTTTAGGGCAGTGGTGTTCGGGCAGTGTAGGGGTCTTGCTGGGGGTAGTGTTTCAGGGTTTAGGGCAGAGCAGTAGTGTTCGTGCAGTGTAGGGGTCATGCTGGGGGCGGTGTTTCAGGGTTTAGGGCATTGCAATGGTGTTCGGGCAGTGTAGGGGGTCGTGCTGGGGTGGTGTTTCAGGGTTTAGGGCAGTGCAATGGTGTTCGGGCAGTGTAGGGGGTCGTGCTGGGGGTGGTGTTTCAGGGTTTAGGGCAGTGCAGTGTTGTTCGGGCAGTGTAGTGGGTCATGCAGGGGTGGTGTTTCAGGGTTTAGGGCAGTGCAGTGGTGTTCGGGCAATGTAGGGGGTCGTGCTGGGGCTGGTGTTTCAGGGTTTAGGGCAGTGCAGTGGTGTTCGGGCAGTGTAGGGGTCTTGCTGGGGGTGGTGTTTCAGGGTTTAGGGCAGTGGTGTTCAGGCAGTGTAGGGGGTCTTGCTGGGGGTGATGTTTCAGGGGTTTAGGGCAGTGCAGTGGTGTTCGGGCAGTGTAGTGAGTCTTGCTGGGGGTGGTGTTTTAGGGTTTAGGGCAGTGCAGGGGTGTTCGTGCAGTGTAGGGGGTCGTGCTGGGGATGGTGTTTCAGGGTTTAGGCCAGTGCAGTAGTGTTCGGGCAGAGTAGGGGGTCGTGCAGGGGGAATGGTGTTTCAGGGTTTAGGGCAGTGCAGTGGTGTTCGGGCAGTGTAGTGGGTCATGCAGGGGTGGTGTTTCAGGGTTTATGGCAGTGCAGTGGTGTTCGGGCAATGTAGGGGGTCATGCTGGGGCTGGTGTTTCAGGGTTTAGGGCAGTGCAGTGGTGTTCGGGCAGTGTAGGGGGTCTTGCTGGGGGTGGTGTTTCAGGTTTTAGGGCAGTGGTGTTCGGGCAGTGTAGGGGTCTTGCTGGGGGTGATGTTTCAGGGTTTAAAGGCAGTGCAGTGGTGTTCGGGCAGTGTAGGGTGTCGTGCTGGGGGTGGTGTTTCAGGGTTTAGGGCAGTGCAGTGGTGTTCGGGCAGTGTAGGGGGTCATGCACGGGGTGGTGTTTCAGGGTTTAGGGCAGTGCAGTGGTGTTCGGGCAGTGTAGGGGGGTTGTGCTGGGGCTGGTGTTTCAGGGTTTAGGGCAGTGCAATGGTGTTCTGGCAGTGTAGGGGGTCGTGCTGGGGCTAGTGTTTCACAGTTTAGGGCAGTGCAGTGGTGTTCGGGCAGTGTAGGGGGTCATGCTGGGGCTGGTGTTTCAGGGTTTAGGGCAGTGCAGTGGTGTTCGTGCAGTGTAGGTGGTCGTGCTGGGGCTGGTGTTTCAGGGTTTAGGGCAGTGCAGTGGTGTTCCGGCAGAGTAGGGGGTCATGCTGGGGCTGGTGTTTCAGGGTTTAGGGCAGTGCAGTGGTGCTCAGGCAGTGTAGGGGGTCGTGCTGGGGGTGGTGTTTATGGGTTTAGGGTAGTGCAGTGGTGTTCAGGCAGTGTAGGGGGGTCGTGCTGGGGCTGGTGTTTCAGGGTTTAGGGCAGTGCAGTGGTGTTCAGGCAGTGTAGGGGGTCGTGCTGGGGCTGGTGTTTTAGGGTTTAGGGCAGTGCAGTGGTTTTCGGGCAGTGTAGGGGGTCTTGCTGGGGGTAGTTTTCAGGGTTTAGGGCAGTGCAGTGGTGTTTGTTGCAGTGTAGGGGGTCGTGCTGGGGATGGTGTTTCATGGTTTAGGGCAGTGCAGTAGTGTTCAGGCAGTGTAGGGGTCGTGCTGGGGCTGGTGTTTCAGGGTTTAGGGCAGTGCAGTGGTGTTCGGGCAGTGTAGGGGGTCATGCTGGGGCTGGTGTTTCAGTGTTTTGGGCAGAGCAGTGGTGTTCGGGCAGTGTAGGGGGTCGTGCTGGGGGTGGTGTTTCAGGGATTAGGGCAGTGCAGTGGTGTTCGAGCAGTGTAGGGGGTCGTGCTGGGGGTGGTGTTTCAGGGTTTTGGGCAGTGGTGTTCGGGCAGTGTAGGGGGTCTTGCTGGGGGTGATGTTTCAGGGTTTAGGGCAGTGCAGTGTTGTTCGGGCAGTGTAGGGGGTCTTGCTGGGGGCAGTGTTTCAGGGTTTAGGGCAGAGCAATGGTGTTCAGGCAGTGTAGGGGGTTGTGTTGGATGTGGTGTTTCAGGCTTTAGGGCAGTGTAGTGGTATTCGGGCAGTGTAGGGGTCTTGCTGGGGTGGTGTTTCAGGGTTTAGGACAGTGGTGTTCAGGCAGTGTAGGGGGTCGTGCTGGGGGTGGTGTTTCAGGGTTTAGGGCAGTGCAGTGGTGTTCGGCCAGTGTAGGGGGTCGTGCAGGAGCTGGTGTTTCAGGGTTTAGGGCAGTGCAGTGGTGTTCGGGCAGTGTAGGGGGTCGTGCTGGGGGTGGTGTTTCAGGGTTTAGGGCAGTGCAGTGGTGTTTGGGCAGTGTAGGGGGTCGTGCTGGGGGTGGTGTTTCTGGGTTTAGGGCAGTGTAGTGGTGTTCGGGCAGTGTAGGGGGTCGTGCAGGGGGTGGTGAGTCAGGGTTTAGGGCAGTGCAGTGGTGTTCGGGCAGTGTAGGGGTCATGCTGGGGGTGGTGTTTCAGGGTTTTGGGCAGTGCAGTGGTGTTCGGGCAGTGTAGGTGGTCTTGCTGGGGCTGGTGTTTCCGGGTTTAGTGCAGTGGTGTTCGGGCAGTGTAGGGGGTCTTGCTGGGGGTGGTGTTTCAGGGTTTAGGGCAGTGCAATGGTGTTCGCGCAGTCTAGGGGGTCTTGCTGGGGCTGATGTTTCAGCGTTTAGGGCAGCGCAGTGGTGTTCGGGCAGTGTAGGGGGTCTTGCTGGGGGTGGTGTTTCAGGGTTTAGGGCAGTGCAGTGGTGTTCGGGCAGTGTAGGGGGTCTTGCTGGGGCTGGTGTTTCAGGGTTTAGGGCAGTGCAGTGGTGTTCGGGCAGTGTAGGGGGTGTTGCTGGGGCTGGTGTTTCAGGGTTTAGGGTAGTGCAGTGGTGTTCGGGCAGTGTAGGGGGTCATGCTGGGGCTAGTGTTTGAGGGTTTAGGGCAGTGCAGTGGTGTTCGGGCAGTGTAGGGGGTCGTGCTGGGGCTGGTGTTTCAGGGTTTAGGGCAGTGCAGTGGTTTTCAGGCAGTGTAGGCGGTCGTGCTGGGGGTGGTGTTTCAGGGTTTAGGGCAGTGCAGTGGTGTTCGGGCAGTGTAGAGGGTCGTGCTGGGGGTGGTGTTTCAGGGTTTAGGGCAGTGCAGTGGTGTTCGGGCAGTTTAGGGGGTCTTGCTGGGGGCAGTGTTTCAGGGTTTAGGGCAGAGCAATGGTGTTCAGGCAGTGTAGGGGGTTGTGTTGGAGGTGGTGTTCCAGGCTTTAGGGCAGTGCAGTGGTATTTGGGCAGTGTAGGGGGTCTTGCTGGGGGTGGTGTTTCAGGGTGTAGGGCAGTGGTGTTCAGGCAGTGTAGGGGTCGTGCTGGGGGTGGTGTTTCAGGGTTTAGGGCAGTGCAGTGGTGTTCGGCCAGTGTATGGGGTCGTGCAGGAGCTGGTGTTTCAGGGTTTAGGGCAGTGCAGTGGTGTTCGGGCAGTGTAGGGGGTCGTGCTGGGGGTGGTGTTTCTGGGTTTAGGGCAGTGTAGTGGTGTTCGGGCAGTGTAGGGGGTCGTGCAGGGGGGTGGTGAGTCAGGGTTTAGGGAAGTGCAGTGGTGTTCGGGCAGTGTAGGGGGTCATGCTGGGGGTAGAGTTTTAGGGTTTAGGGCAGTTCAGTGGTGTTCGGGCTGTGTAGGGGGTCGTGCAGGGGGTGGTGTTTCAGGGTTTAGGGCAGTGCAGTGGTGTTCGGGCAGTGTAGGGAGTCGTGCTGGGGGTGGTGTTTCAGGGTTTAGGGCAGTGCAGTGGTGTTCGGGCAGTGTAGGGTGTCGTGCTGGGAGTGGTGTTTCAGGGTTTTGGGCAGTGCAGTGGTGTTCGGGCAGTGTAGGTGGTCTTGCTGGGGCTGGTGTTTCCGGGTTTAGTGCAGTGGTGTTTGTGTAGTGTAGGGGGTCGTGCTGGGGGTAGTGTTTTAGGGTCTAGGGTAGTGCAATGGTCTTTGTGTAGTGTAGGAGGTCGTGTTTTAGGGTTTAGGGTAGTGCAGTGGTGTTCGGGCAGTGTAGGGGGTCGTGCTGGGGGTGGTGTTTCAGGGTTTAGGGCATTGCAGTGGTGTTCGGGCAGTGTAGGGGTCTTGCTGGGGGTGGTGTTTCAGGGTTTGGGGCAGTGCAGTGGTGTTTGGGTCGGTGCAGGGGGTCATGCTGGGGGAGTGTTTTAGGGTTTAGGGCAGTGCAGTGGTGTTTTGCGTAGTGTAGGGGGTCATGCTGGGGGAGTGTTTTAGGGTTTAGGGCAGTGCAGTGGTGTTCGGGCAGTGTAGGGGGTCGTGCTGGGGGAGTATTTTAGGGTTTAGGGTAGTGCAGTGGTGTTCGGGTAGTGTAGGGGGTCATGCACGGGTGGTGTTTCAGGGTTTAGGGCAGTGCAGTGGTGTTCGGGCAGTGTAGGGGGTCGTGCTGGGACTGGTGTTTCAGGGTTTAGGGCAGTGCAGTGGTGTTCGGGCAGTGTAGGGGTCTTGCTGGGGGTGGTGTTTCAGGGTTTAGGGCAGTGGTGTTCGGGCAGTGTAGGGGGTCTTGCTGGGGGTGATGTTTCAGGGTTTAGGGCAGTGCAGTGGTGTTCGGGCAGTGTAGGGGTCTTGCTGGGGTAGTTTTTCAGGGTTTAGGGCAGTGCAGTGGTGTTCATGCAGTGTAGGGGGTCGTGCTGGGGATGGTGTTTCATGGTTTAGGGCAGTGCAGTAGTGTTCAGGCAGTGTAGGGGGTCATGCTGGGGCTGGTGTTTCAGGGTTTAGGGCAGTGCAGGCAGTGGTGCTCGGGCAGTGTAGGGGGTCGTGCTGGGGGTGGTGTTTCTGGGTTTAGGGTAGTGCAGTTGTGTTCGGGCAGTGTAGGGGTTCGTGCTGGGGCTGGTGTTTCAGGGTTTAGGGCAGTGCAGTGGTGTTCGGGCAGTGTAGGGGGTCATGCTGGGGCTAGTGTTTCAGTGTTTTGGGCAGAGCAGTGGTGTTCGAGTAGTGTAGGGGGTCGTGCTGGGGGTGGTGTTTCAGGGTTTAGGGCACTGGTGTTCTGGCAGTGTAGGGGGTCTTGCTGTGGGTGATGTTTCAGGGTTTAGGGTAGTGCAGTGGTGTTCGGGCAGTGTAGGGGGTCTTGCTGGGGGCAGTGTTTCAGGGTTTAGGGCAGAGCAATGGTGTTCAGGCAGTGTAGGGGGTTGTGTTGGAGGTGGTGTTTCAGGCTTTAGGGCAGTGCAGTGGTATTCGGGCAGTGTAGGGGGTCTTGCTGGGGGTGGTGTTTCAGGGTTTAGGGCAGTGGTGTTCAGGCAGTGTAGGGGGTCGAGGTGGGGGTGGTGTTTCAGGGTTTAGGGCAGTGCAATGGTGTTCGGGCAGTGTAGGGGGTCGTGCAGGGGCTGGTGTTTCAGGGTTTAGGGCAGTGCAGTGGTGTTCGGGCAGTGTAGGGGGTCGTGCTGGGGGTGGTGTTTCAGGGTTTAGGGCAGTGCAGTGGTGTTTGGGCAGTGTAGGGGTCGTGCTGGGGGTGGTGTTTCTGGGTTTAGGGCAGTGTAGTGGTGTTCGGGCAGTGTAGGGGGTCGTGCAGGGGGTGGTGAGTCAGGGTTTTGGGCAGTGCAGTGGTGTTCGGGCAGTGTAGGCGGTCATGCTGGGGGTAGAGTTTTAGGGTTTAGGGCAGTGCAGTGGTGTTCGGGCAGTATAGGGCGTCGTGCAGGGGGTGGTGTTTCAGGGTTTAGGGCAGTGCAGTGGTGCTCGGGCAGTGTAGGGGTCGTGCTGGGGGTGGTGTTTCAGGGTTTAGGGCAGTGCAGTGGTGTTCGGGCAGTGTAGGGTGTCGTGCTGGGGGTGGTGTTTCAGGGTTTTGGGCAGTGCAGTGGTGTTCGGGCAGTGTAGGTGGTCTTGCTGGGGCTGGTGTTTCCGGGTTTAGTGCAGTGGTGTTCGGGCAGTGTAGGGGGTCTTGCTGGGGGTGGTGTTTCAGTGTTTAGGGCAGTGCAATGGTGTTCGCGCAGTGTAGAGGGTTTTGCTGGGGCTGATGTTTCAGCGTTTAGGGCAGCGCAGTCGTGTTCGGGCAGTGTAGGGGGACTTGCTGGGGGTGGTGTTTCAGGGTTTAGGGCAGTGCAGTGCAGTGGTGTTCGGGCAGTGTAGGGGGTCTTGCTGGGGCTGGTGTTTCAGGGTTAGGGTAGTGCAGTGGTGTTCGGGCAGTGTAGGGGGTCGTGCTGGGGCTGGTGTTTGAGGGTTTAGGGCAGTGCAGTGGTGTTCGGGCAGTGTAGGGGGTCGTGCTGGGGCTGGTGTTTCAGGGTTTAGGGCAGTGCAGTGGTTTTCAGGCAGTGTGGGCGGTCGTGCTGGGGGTGGTGTTTCAGGGTTTAGGGCAGTGCAGTGGTGTTCGGGCAGTGTAGGGAGTCGTGCTGGGGGTGTTGTTTCAGGGTTTAGGGCAGTGCAGTGGTGTTCGGGCAGTGTAGGGGGTCGTGCTGGGGCTGGTGTTTCAGGGTTTGGGCAGAGCAGTGGTGTTCGGGCAGTGTAGGGAGGTCGTGCTGGGGGTGGTGTTTCTGGGTTTAGGGCACTGAAGTATTGTTCGGGCAGTGTAGGGGGTCTTGCTGGGGTGGTGTTTCAGGGTTTAGGGCAGTGGTGTTCGGGCAGTGTAGGGGTCTTGCTGGGGGTGATGTTTCAGGGTTTAGGGCAGTGCAGTGGTGTTCGGGCAGTGTAGGGGGTCTTGCTGGGGGTAGTGTTTCAGGGTTTAGGGCAGTGCAGTAGTGTTCGTGCAGTGTAGGGGGTCATGCTGGGGGCGGTGTTTCAGGGTTTAGGGCAGTGCAGTAGTGTTCGGAGCAGTGTAGGGGGTCGTGCAGGGGGTGGTGTTTCAGGGTTTAGGGCAGTGCAATGGTGTTCGGGCAGTGTAGGGGTCGTGCTGGGGGTGGTGTTTCAGGGTTTAGGGCAGTGCAGTGGTGTTCGGGCAGTGTAGTGGGTCATGCAGGGGGTGGTGTTTCAGGGTTTAGGGCAGTGCAGTGGTGTTCGGGCAATGTAGGGGTCATGCTGGGGCTGGTGTTTCAGGGTTTAGGGCAGTGCAGTGGTGTTCGGGCAGTGTAGGGGTCTTGCTGGGGTGGTGTTTCAGGGTTTAGGGCAGTGGTGTTCAGGCAGTGTAGGGGGTCTTGCTGGGGGTGATGTTTCAGGGTTTAGGGCAGTGCAGTGGTGTTCGGGCAGTGTAGGGGGTCTTGCTGGGGGTAGTGTTTCAGGGTTTAGGGCAGTGCAGGGGTGTTCGTGCAGTGTAGGGGGTCGTGCTGGGGATGGTGTTTCAGGGTTTAGGCCACTGCAGTAGTGTTCGGGCAGAGTAGGGGGTCGTGCAGGGGGAATGGTGTTTCAGGGTTTAGGGCAGTGCAGTGGTGTTCGGGCAGTGTAGTGGGTCTTGCTGGGGGTGGTGTTTCAGGGTTTAGGGCAGTGCAGGGGTGTTCGTGCAGTGTAGGGGGTTGTGCTGGGGATGGTGTTTCAGGGTTTAGGCCAGTGCAGTAGTGTTCGGGCAGAGTAGGGGTCGTGCAGGGGAATGGTGTTTCAGGGTTTAAGGCAGTGCAGTGGTGTTCGGGCAGTGTAGTGGGTCATGCAGGGGGTGGTGTTTCAGGGTTTAGGGCAGTGCAGTGGTGTTCGGGCAATGTAGGGAGTCGTGCTGGGGCTGGTGTTTCAGGGTTTAGGGCAGTGCAGTGGTGTTCGGGCAGTGTAGGCGGTCTTGCTGGGGGTGGTGTTTCAGGGTTTAGGGCAGTGGTGTTCGGGCAGTGTAGGGGGTCTTGCTGGGGGTGATGTTTCAGGGTTTAAGGCAGTGCAGTGGTGTTCGGGCAGTGTAGGGTGTTGTGCTGGGGGTGGTGTTTCAGGGTTTAGGGCAGTGCAGTGGTGTTCGGGCAGTTTAGGGGGTCATGCACGGGGTGGTGTTTCAGGGTTTAGGGCAGTGCAGTGGTGTTCGGGCAGTGTAGGGGGTTGTGCTGGGGCTGGTGTTTCAGGGTTTAGGGCAGTGCAATGGTGTTCTGGCAGTGTAGGGGGTCGTGCTGGGGCTAGTGTTTCACGGTTTAGGGCAGTGCAGTGGTGTTCGGGCAGTGTAGGGGTCATGCTGGGGCTGGTGTTTCAGGGTTTAGGGCAGTGCAGTGGTGTTCGTGCAGTGTAGGTGGTCGTGCTGGGGCTGGTGTTTCAGGGTTTAGGGCAGTGCAGTGGTGTTCGGGCAGTGTAGGGGGTCATGCTGGGGCTGGTGTTTCAGGGTTTAGGGCAGTGCAGTGGTGCTCAGGCAGTGTAGGGGGTCGTGCTGGGGGTGGTGTTTATGGGTTTAGGGTAGTGCAGTGGTGTTCAGGCAGTGTAGGGGGTCGTGCTGGGGCTGGTGTTTCAGGGTTTACGGCAGTGCAGTGATGTTCAGGCAGTGTGAGGGGTCGTGCTGGGGCTGGTGTTTTAGGGTTTAGGGCAGTGCAGTGGTTTTCGGGCAGTGTAGGGGGTCTTGCTGGGGGTAGGTTTTCAGGGTTTAGGGCAGTGCAGTGGTGTTCGTGCAGTGTATGGGGTCGTGCTGGGGATGGTGTTTCATGGTTTAGGGCAGTGCAGTAGTGTTCAGGCAGTGTAGGGGGTCGTGCTGGGGGTGGTGTTTCTGGATTTAGGGCAGTGTAGTGGTGTTCGGGCAGTGTAGGGGGTCGTGCAGGGGGTGGTGAGTCAGGGTTTAGGGCAGTGCAGTGGTGTTCGGGCAGTGTAGGGGGTCATGCTGGGGGTAGAGTTTTAGGGTTTAGGGCAGTGCAGTGGTGTTCGGGCAGTGTATGGGTCATGCTGGGGGTGGTGTTTCAGGGTTTAGGGCAGTGCAGTGGTGTTCGGGCAGTGTAGGGTGTCGTGCTGGGGGTGGTGTTTCAGGGTTTTGGGCAGTGCAGTGGTGTTCGGGCAGTGTAGGTGGTCTTGCTGGGGCTGGTGTTTCCGGGTTTAGTGCAGTGGTGTTCGGGCAGTGTAGGGGGTCTTGCTGGGGGTGGTGTTTCAGGGTTTAGGGCAGTGCAATGGTGTTCGCGCAGTGTAGGGGGTCTTGCTGGGGCTGATGTTTCAGCATTTAGGGCAGCGCAGTGGTGTTCGGGCAGTGTAGGGGGTGTTGCTGGGGCTGGTGTTTCAGGGTTTAGGGTAGTGCAGTGGTGTTCGGGCAGTGTAGGGGGTCAGTGCTGGGGCTGAGGTGTTTGAGGTTTAGGGCAGTGCAGTGGTGTTCGGGCAGTGTAGGGGTCGTGCTGGGGCTGGTGTTTCAGGGTTTAGGGCAGTGCAGTGGTTTTCAGGCAGTGTAGGCGGTCGTGCTGGGGGTGGTGTTTCAGGGTTTAGGGCAGTGCAGTGGTGTTCGGGCAGTGTAGGGGGTCGTGCTGGGGGTGGTGTTTCAGGGTTTAGGGCAGTGCAGTGGTGTTTGGGCAGTGTAGGGGGTCTTGCTGGGGGCAGTGTTTCAGAGTTTAGGGCAGAGCAATGGTGTTCAGGCAGTGTAGGGGTTGTGTTGGAGGTGGTGTTTCAGGCTTTAGGGCAGTGCAGTGGTATTCGGGCAGTTTAGGGGTCTTGCTGGGGTGGTGTTTCAGGGTTTAGGGCAGTGGTGTTCAGGCAGTGTAGGGGTCGTGCTGGGGGTGGTGTTTCAGGGTTTAGGGCAGTGCAGTGGTGTTTGGCCAGTGTAGGGGGTCGTGCTGGGGGTGGTGTTTCAGGGTTTAGGGCAGTGCAGTGGTGTTCGGGCAGTGTAGGGGGTCGTGCTGGGGGTGGTGTTTCTGGGTTTAGGGCAGTGTAGTGGTGTTCGGGCAGTGTAGGGGGTCGTGCAGGGGGTGGTGAGTCAGGGTTTAGGGCAGTGCAGTGGTGTTCGGGCAGTGTAGGGGGTCATGCTGGGGGTAGAGTTTTAGGGTTTAGGGTAGTGCAGTGGTGTTCGGGCTGTGTAGGGGGTGCGTGCAGGGGGTGGTGTTTCAGGGTTTAGGGCAGTGCAGTGGTGTTCGGGCAGTGTAGGGAGTCGTGCTGGGGGTGGTGTTTCAGGGTTTAGGGCAGTGCAGTGGTGTTCGGGCAGTGTAGGGTGTCGTGCTGGGGGTGGTGTTTCAGGGTTTTGGGCAGTGCAGTGGTGTTCGGGCAGTGTAGGTGGTCTTGCTGGGGCTGGTGTTTCCGGGTTTAGTGCAGTGGTGTTCGGGCAGTGTGGGGGTCTTGCTGGGGGTGGTGTTTCAGGGTTTAGGGCAGTGCAATGGTGTTCGCGCAGTGTAGGGGTCTTGCTGGGGCTGATGTTTCAGTGTTTAGGGCAGCGCAGTGGTGTTCGGGCAGTGTAGGGGTCTTGCTGGGGGTGGTGTTTCAGGGTTTAGGGCAGTGCAGTGGTGTTCGGGCAGTGTAGGGGGTCTTGCTGGGGCTGGTGGTTTAGGGCAGTGCAGTGGTGTTCGGGCAGTGTAGGGGGTGTTGCTGGGGCTGGTGTTTCAGGGTTTAGGGTAGTGCAGTGGTGTTCGGGCAGTGTAGGGGGTCGTGCTGGGGGTGGTGTTTGAGGGTTTAGGGCAGTGCAGTGGTGTTCGGGCAGTGTAGGGGGTCGTGCTGGGGCTGGTGTTTCAGGGTTTTGGGCAGTGCAGTGGTTTTCGGGCAGTGTAGGCAGTCGTGCTGGGGGTGGTATTTCAGGGTTTAGGGCAGTGAGTGGTGTTCGGGCAGTGTAGGGGGTCGTGCTGGGGGTGGTGTTTCAGGGTTTAGGGCAGTGCAGTGGTGTTCGGGCAGTGTAGGGGGTCGTGCTGGTCCTGGTGTTTCAGGGTTTTGGGCAGAGCAGTGGTGTTCGGGCAGTGTAGGGGGTCGTGCTGGGGGTGGTGTTTTAGGGTTTAGGGCACTGCAGTGTTGTTCGGGCAGTGTGGGG